>NAVB01000506.1:0-64010 GCA_002179805.1 Acanthamoeba lenticulata
CACCTTGTCCGCTCGCTGCAGGCTTTTGCGGCCAACCCTGGCGACCGCCTCAAGGTACTTGATTTCCTTGTCTTTGGTGGCGTGCAATGATCGCCAGGCCGGCCACACTTGCTCAACCTGCCGGGCCCGCAGGACAAGACCAAAAACCTGGTGATGCTGGTGGGCTACCTGCTGTCGCTCCCGCTCGGGACAGTTCGAGAGGCGATCGGCACAAAGAGCTCCGACTGGCTGGCCTTTTGGCTTCACGTCCTCCAGGTGCGGAGGACCTCCCCACATACGCGCCCCGGAGTTCAGAGAGCAGCGGCCGTTTGAATTGTCTGATGCTTCCTTGTTGTGGCCTTTACCCCAGGAGTCGTTCAGGCGCGCCGGGGGAAGCATTCAAAAGGACTTCCCGCCCGAGGCGGTCAAGGAGCTCCTCCAAGCGATCGTGGACTGTCCCGCCCACGCCCCGCTGGCCGAGCCTGCCATCGCGGGCCATCCGTTCACCTGCATCGCAGTCGAGGCTCAGGCGGTGCGTCCTCCCGGCGGTCCTCACGTTCCCTACAGCAGCGCTGACCACGGGCAGGACGCGCAGACATCACCGAGCGTATCGGAATCTCGTGGCACAAAGCGCAAGAAGCGCGAGAGCAGCAAGTCTTCCCACTGGGGTGGAGGCGAGGTCGACGGCAAAGGGGAGGACAACAACAACAACGACGGCGGTGAAGCCGACCGCGGCCGCCCGCGTCCTCGCACGCAGGCCTGGGCAGTTGCCTCTCAGACCTCCAACCCGACTGTGCGTGCAGTGGCCGTGTCTCTCGCCTCCGATCGGCCACTGACTAATCGACTGATCGTTCAAATCCGGTTTGTTGTGGTGCAACACAGCAAAGCGCACCGGCGCCCAATCCGGAGCGTGATGCCCGAGTTCGGCAGCAAGTTCAGCAGATGCTTGGCCAGGACAAGAAGAAGAGGAAGAAGAAGAAGAAGACTGCGACACAGACCTTGCCCGACCTCGTGAACGATGACGAAGACGACAAGTGCGCCTACGACTCGAACGTGCGTCCTTGGGTTTCTCGTTTTTCAGGGGACAACTCAAAAGTTGACGAATTCCTCTTCCAATTCAGCGGACCACGAGAGAAATGCTCGACGCGTTGCTCGAGCTGGACCAGCGCTTCAGAAAGCGGGGCCATCCTTCCCTCGGCCAGCTCATCTCGCTTGCCACCTTCGCCCACTCCTGGCACGACCTTGAGCGGTGCGCACCCCATGAACCGCCAGCTTCCACACTCGAGGCCAACACTGACTTGAATCGCGACGTTCACAGCACTGCCGGTGGCGCAGAAGTGATGCTGCGTGACATCGACTCGCGCGGCGGTGTGGCGCCAGACGCGTGGATTGTGGCCACGAAGCGTGCCTTCGGCCAACACGCCGCCGGGCCGGCCACGTTCGCCGGCTGCTTTGACGCGCTCAGGCAGATCGTCGGGCTGGAAAAGGAGAACCTGCGTACCGCGCTGGGCTGCGACTGGCTCGTGGTCGTCCGCGCCATGGCCGTGCAGGCCTTGCGCCTCCATGAAAACAAGGACTGCCGCGAGGCCATCGCGCAGGGTCCGCGACCTGCCACCTTCATGCGTCAATGTTTGGACCCGTGGGACTGATTGACCTTTTGTTCTCCTGGCACAGGCACTTACGAGGACCCGGTGACTGCCGCCCCGCGGGTGCTGGCGGTCTGCCAAGCGCAGCTTTCTGCGCAGACCGATGACGAGACGAAGCGGGTCGAGCGCAACCTGAAGCTCCGCTACGCCATCGAGTGTTGCATCACCACGACCGACATGGCCACTTTCGTCGGGTAGGTGGACCAAGACCTTCTCCTCGCTCTTGTTCTTCATCGTTTTCTTCATTTCCAGCGGTACACTCACACGTCCACACACACGTCCAGGTATCTCTTGCACAAGACTTACGGCTTCGGCGGAAGACGGAACAGCCAAGCGTTCAAGCAGCTCTACATGCGGTTCCAGCATGTGGAGCTGGCCGCCGACATTCCCCTGGGTGCGCTGGGCTGCGGCCCTTTCGAGGACGCTTTCGAGGATCACAGCCATCGTCTTGCTGACTTCCATGTATGCAATGACGCAGGAGCGGAGAAGCTGAAGGTGCTCCTCTCGGGCCAGTGGCACAGCGGGAGGAACGCGATCAACGTGCTCGATGGTGGAAAAGCGTGGCGGCCCGGCAAGCGAAGGACCAAGAAGAAGTACCGCAATAACGTCCGACGCTTTGAGCGTGTGTGGGGCGCTGGCTGCACTTCGCCCTGAACTTCTTTTTCGATTGATTGGTGGTGACGCCTTGGCATCGCAATCGCTCATAGACAACCTGCTTAGTTTGCAGCTTTTTGTATGCGGAGAATTGTGTTCCCCTGGCCATCTTCAACCTTTTGCAGCACAAACATGAAGCCAGCGTCGTCCTCCGCCAACATCAGGATGACGGGCAACTGCGCTTTGGAATTGATCTCCGCCTCCTTCTGCTAAATGAAATTGAAACAAGGTCATGAGTCAAGGCACTAGAATGCAAGGAGTGGATGGCACGCGTACATCATCATCATCACCACGGAAGTAGAGCTGGCCCGGCCACACAAGAGTGTGGTTAAAGGTGTACTCGCAGTCTTCGCTGAGTTGTTTCTCAGCATATTTATCTCCCTTTTTGCATTTTGCTGTGGCCTTGGCCTTGCCATACTCGCAGCTGGCGCGGCTCTTCCTCCAGTTCACTTTGAAACCATCATCCTCCGCAGCTTCAATAGAAAAGTAGCCACTAATGGACCGATCAACATAGTAGCGGCCTTCCCCTGTAGTGCAGACGTCAGCACCATGATCTTCCTCTTCATTTACGAGCTTCTCAAGGCATCATAGGACGGTACCAGTCTGGGAGATGAGCACATAGGCTCGGTCGGTCTGCACGTTGTTGGTCTCGTGGAAGTGGCCAGCCTCGAGGTACTCGACTTTGTAGCGGCCAGCAAAGTCGGCGATGGTCAGGGACGGCACCGACAACGAGGAGGAGTCAACGTAGTCTGCTTCTTCCCCCCACTTCCGTTCTGGCTGCTCACATACGCCACCCCACCAGTGCAGCTCAGCACACAACCCCGGAAGGGGGGTAGAACAAGAAAGTGAGGACCTCTTCATCAGAGACGCCCTCGGGAGCGAGGTCGGGGTCATCCTCGTCATCCGCCCGGTTGGCCAAGCGACGGACTTTGGCTTCATCCTTCTTACTCTTCTTGTGGTCTGGCTCTCCAGCTAGCTCTTTGTCCTCATTCTCAAGATGCTTTTGCTCCTCTTTCTAGTGATAGGTGGCGTTAAACAGTGCACGGTGGAGGCCGAGGGGGTACCTCTCAGTTGTGCGTGAAACCCCGAGAAAATCAATTTTTTAATCAATTTTGTTTTGCATTTCAATAAAAACATGTACACAAAGAAATGGAAGCCACTTCACCATCACTCTGCGGCTTCTTGCTCGCGCGTCTCGGCTGCTGCTGATGGTGGTGCTGGTGGGGAGGACGACAATGGTGGCGCTGTTGTTGGGCTCGACTCGGTTGGCGACGAGAGCTTGGACTGCTGCTGGTCATCCGCGTCCTCATCGCGCACGTCCTCCTTCGCCTTCGTGACGTCGGCCATCTTGGACAATGACGATGACGACGAAGAGGTCTCGCTCACGTCGCTCTGCGGGTCGTCGTCTTCTTCCACCTGCGGTGGTTGTTGCTGTTCCTTTTTGTCCTGCTCCACCTTTTTGGGCTGGCCATCGCCACCATCTTCATCATGGCTCTCTTTTTCCTCCTTTTCCTTCTCCTGCTCGACCGCGACCTCTTCCTCTTCCACTTCTTCATCCTCCTCTTCATCATCGTCGTCTTCCTCTTCTTCATCTCCCTCACGCTCGTTGCCAGCGTCGGCAAAGAGCTTCATGATCTGCTTGAGCTTGTAATCGCGCAGCTTGTTGCGCTCTTTCTCGAGGCGGGCCTTGACCTGCAGGCACTCGTCGGCGCTCCGCAGGACCAGCCCGTAGCCGCCTCCGCGCGAGGCGGGCGCGCCGATGACGAGCTTGCGCGGGTCGAGCTTGTCCACCTGCAGCTCCACGTTCTGGAGCGGCACCAAGTGGCGGATGACGGGCGCCGGGTCGGCCGGGCCGTCGGCCGGGTGCAGGATGGCCAGCTGCAGGTCCACCGGCAGCACCAGCCACGTGATCGGCGTCCCGCTCCCGCCCGCTCCGCCGCTCCCGCCACCACCTCCACCACCGCTGCTACCGCCTCCGGACTTGTCCTCGCGGTCCTTCAGGCCCTTGACGCACCGCGCTCGTTCCTTTTCTGCACTCGTCATCACCAGCATCATCAGCATGATCATTGCCAGCGTCGTCCTTCAACAACAATAACATCTTCATCATCAGCAACATCAATGTTGGTCGGGTGACGCACCGGTGATGGGATAGCCGGCGCCCACCTTGAGGTTCTTGGTGCTGTACTTGAGCTTCCTGTGGCCCCTGCGTGTGGACAAAAGGCAGACAACAGACCGCGGTTAAGGGGGCGGTGGAGGCCTCGAGATGGAGAAGAAGCAGATGGAGGAGAACGAACCGCTCCTTGAGGGGCAGGCGGAAGTCCTTCTTGCGGAGGAGCGTGTACTTGAGGTCGCGCAGCACAAAGAAGCCGAGGATGGCCCGCCGTGTCTGCTCCAGCTCCCCGTTGGGCAGCCGCTTGCTCAGCGCTGCATCGTGCAATTCAAGTCGTCGCGTCAGCAAAAAGCTTTAATTTCAAGAATTAAATCAATTCGGGCCGAGGTGAAGATCAACGTACGCAAATCAGAGTAGGGCGTGGCCGAGACGGGCAGCAGCGAGGACGGGTCCGTCACGAGGTCCTCGAAATTGAGTTCTGTTGCGTCGCAAATTAGTGAATAAATTACAACCGCAATTCTTTTTGTTAAAGTAATAATTTCAAGGGAGGGACGCCGTACGTCGGTACTTGGACATCTCCTCTTCGAAGAGCTGCAGGAAAATGCCTCCCAGCGAGCCGTTGAGCCGCTGCTTGACCTTCTCCACCGACCCGTTGTAGGCCTCCTGTGGGAGATCACACCCTCCAATCGTGAGCCATGGATGGCTGGGCCGATGGCAAGTCTTTTTGGGAGGAAGCGCGAACCTGAAGGAGGGCGACGTGGGCGGTAGTGAGGTTCGAGTCCGTGTCGGGACAGTAGACCAGCTCCTTGAGCAGGATGGCCGCCAGCTGCACCGTGATCAGCCGGTAGGCGTGGCTCTTGGTCTGGCCACCAAAGAATGTGAGCAAAAAATGTAATCGAGAAAATTATAAAAATTGTTTAATATTAATATTTTAAAGATTGGATAAGGGCGTACGAGGATGGAGAGGATTTTCTCGGTCCAGTCCTGGCTCGAGGGTAGCCGCTGCTGTTGCTTCTGCTGTTGCTGCTGTTGGTGCTGCTGCAGGAGATCCGTCTTGCGCGGCCGGCTGTTGCGCTTCTCGTGCTGAAGCCGGTCGGCTTCTTCCTTGTCCGCCGCGTCGGCGTCGAGCCACGACTGCGGCTGCGCGCCGCCAGACTTGGTTGTTGTGGCCGGAGCCGTCGTCGTTTTCTTGCTAGCCTTTTGCCTCGACTTTGGCTGGCCGGCGGACCCGGCATCGGGTGTCGCCGCGGCGGCGGCCGAGTCTTCAACATCGCTGGCCGAGGACGACGACGATGATGACGAGGAGGACGAGGGGCTGCTCTCACCAAAATCGCCGCTCTCTTCCTCTTCCTCACCTTCGTTTTCGTCTTCCTCCTCCTCTTCTCCTCCCTCATCATCGCCGTCTTCGTGATCGTCATCGTCGTTTTCGTGGTCGTCAACGGCGTTCTCCTCTCGGCTGCTGTTGTCGCTGTTGTGCTCGATGGGCTCGCCGCTGTCATGGCCCTGTACATTTGGCTCAACGGCGGCGTGCTTCTTCGTCTTCGTCTTGTTCTCGGCCGCCTTGAGCTGCTCGACCAGCATCAGCTGTTGCTGGTGCGGCGGCGACATCGACGCAAACAGGCGGTGGTCGAGCTTGCCGCTGCCGGCAGGCTTGTCCGCGGTGGTGGCGACGATCTCGGCGAGACGGTCGCCGCCGTCCTTGTCGTCGCGCAGCGGAGAAGTGGCCGTGAGAGCGTCCAGCAGCTGCTTGGCCTTGGACATGCGCAGCGGGTAGAGGCCCGACACCTGAAGGATGGGCTTGTCGACCGACGCGTTGCGGAGGAGCGCGTAAAGCAGCGCCAGCGCGCCCATCACGGAATTGTCCTCGCCCTCTTCCAGGATGCGCAGGATGGCATCGCGATACTTGTTGCGCTCGGCCTTGGCTGCACCAGCCGCGGCCGCAGCGGCACCAGACGGGTCCCGCCGGCTGTGGGACTTGCCCGCGCCCGGGATGCCGGCCAAGGCTGAGGTCGAGACGGCAGCCGCGTTAGAACGGCCGCGAGCGGGCAGGCGCCGCTGGCGCACGCGCGTGCGGCGCTCCTGGCGTTCCGCCAGCCCGACGCCCGCGGGCGCCGCCTGCTCGGCCTCCGTCAATGGTGGAACGTCGACCGCGGCTTCGGCGTTATCATCAACCTTGGGCGCCTCGGAGGCCTCCTCGTCCTCCACTTGCGGCTGCTCAGCGGCATCGGCGGTGGAGGCCTCGTCGTGTGCGCCGTTGTGCTGCTTCTTGGCAAAGTCGTCGAGGCTGTCGGTCGCCAGCGGGATGCCGGGGAAGGGCTCGCTCTCCTTGCGCAGCGGCTCCTGCGCCTCGTCCTTTGCACCGCTGCCGTCCTCATTTTCAACATTGCCGCTCTCCTTGTCATCACCATCATTCTTGTTCTCTGAGCGCTCAGGTTCCTCGCCTTGCTGTTGCTGCTGTTCGTCGGCCGCCTTGTCCTGTTGCGGCTGCTCCTTCTTGCGGAGGAGAGAAGCAAAGAGGCCGACCTTGGTCGGCGAGGCATCGCGCTTGGCAGTCGCCGCCTGCTTTGGCGCCTGATCCTTGCCCTGGGGCGAGGCCGCGGCAACAGGCGAAGACTGCGCACCACCGCTAGCAGTCGCGTCGACAGCCACGGTGGCCTCCCTGCGCCCAAACAGGCGGCGCGCCCCGCTGATCTTCTTATCCTCAGCGGCGACCAGCTTGGCGACGGGCGTCATTGGGGCAGTGGGCTTGCTCGGTGTCGCGCCGGGCGTCTGGGCCGCCGGCGTGCCCGAGTTGGCCTCCTCGAAGCCGACAAAGGTGGGCACCGAGAAGGACCTGCACAGACGTGACGGGACGTAAGGTCAGCTCGGCGAGAACAAGGGCAAGAGCAAGCTGGCGAGGGTGCACCTCTTGTGGAACTTGGAGGCTGAGTTCGCGTGGGCAACCCGTGTGGGCTGCGAACCGCTGTCGTACGACGGCAGAGACGAGTGCGACGGTGCGTTGTCCCTCATGTCGGAAACTGCTGACGGCACTTTTTAGATCATAAAAAACAGTTAAAATGAGAAGGAAAAAGGTACCCTTGACCATGTAGCCGTTGGAACTGCCGCCGCTGCCGAGGGAGATGAGGTCCTTAGTGCTGTCGGTCTGCTTCAGCATTTGGTGGATGTAGGTCGTCGGGTTCGGGTGGATCAACGCTGCTCCAAGCGTGTCGATAAGCCGCTGCGTCGTTTGAAAGAACGTCAATTCCGAGCACGAGGAGAAAAGCGAAGCAGAAAGAACGAAGCCAAGACGGAGAGGGAGAGCACCTTGTGGGAGAAGATGTGGAAGACCTGAGCCAGGAGGAAGAGCGCGAGGCCGGGGCTCAGGCGCTCCTGCGAGGCGCCGCCGGTTCGGCCAACCAGCGAGCCGCGGAAGAGTGGTAGCAGGAGGTTCTCGAGCAGGTGCGAGGCCAACACCTTGTTCATGGAGGCCATCTTGAGGTGGAAGATGTCGTTGATGTAGTAGAAGACATCCAGCAGCTCGTCCACTCCCCCAGCCAACTCGCGTCGGCTGCCGGTGTGACTGGACGAGCGCGTGACCAGGCGGTCAAGCGTCCGGCATTTCTCGGCGATGAACCACACGATGTTGGAGAAGTAGGGTGCCGTTGTCCTATCCAGAATGAATGTTCGCATCCTCTCGTTCTCCACTATAAAAAGAAGAGTCAACACCAGCATCAACGGCGCTAACATGGTTCTTGGTACGCACCCTTGTAGACGTTGAGGGTAAGATTGCGGACGGCCGTGCGAACCATGTTGTCCGAGTGGTTGAAGAATTTGACAGCCTCCGTGTAGAGCGGGAAGTCGTTCTCGGCATCATTGAAGAAGAACTGCACGAAAATAGCACGATTTTTATTTGAGACATAAACTTGATAAGATCGTTCATGGTCAAGGTCCTGCGTACCTGAAGGGTGTTGTCGTTGAGCTTGAGCGACAGGCTCTTGAGGAATGAAATGTAGTAGGCCAGCACCTCCTGCACGCCCAACACAACGTGAGCATAACATCAGGGAAAAAGCACCGACCTTATCGGTACGCACCTCGTTCGAGAAATCGAATCGGTGGGTGATGAGTTCGTTGATGTGATTATTGGACAGCATGTAGTCTGTCAGGTGCGGGTCAGACTCTCAGGAACAGCCGAGACAAAAAAAAATTTAAATTAAATTAAATTAAATTAAATTAATGAATAATAAACAAGACTAAAGCAGGTGTTGTACAGAGATGGGTCTCGCTCTTGATGCCGGTGATGAGGATGCTGAGCGTCTGGAGCAGCTGGACCTTGACCTGCTGGCCAGTCTTTTGCGACAGGATGTTGAGGAAGTGCGCCAACATGTGCTTCTCCAGGAAGTAGCTGCAGTCGCGTCTCAGGTGTGAGCGAAAGGGCAGGAGAGTGAAAACGAGCGAGGCAGACGTACTCGAAGATCTGGGGTACATTGTTTTGATCGCCCCAGATGAGCACCTCAGACATCTGGCGCAGCGACTCAATCACCAAGTTCTGCAGCCACCACCAAGTTAGCAATACCATAAAAACTCCTGACTAGCTCGCGCTCGTGGTGCGCGAGGGCTGGCACGTGCCTTGTTCTTCTCTGTGATGACGGCATTGCGTGAGAGAGTCTCGTGCAGGTATCTGTGCGTGGTTGTGCCCGATAGTTTCATTAAAATACGGTTTTTTAATTGCTTGTATTAAAAAACGAAAACGTCGCCATTGGGCTGGCAGCAGTGTTCTGTCTGCATGTGGCCATTAGGCTTTCAATTTCGAAGCCGAAGAGCGATTATGCAATTTATCGGTGGGTGGTGGTGGGCAAGCGCATAAGATTTAGGGGCAAGAGCAGGCATTGCCAAATCTCTCATAAATGTAGCGAAAGTGTTGTGTACTCGTAAGCCCGATTTGGCGGGCAAGGGGAGGTTTTGGAGGCGTACTTGAGGTTCTCAAGAGAGAACTTTTCTGGCTTGCGCAACCCAAAGAGGTTGCCCCAACGTGACATGCTTGATCGGCCGACCGAGTAGCGCCCTTGTGCTCACGCACGAAGAGTGAAGGGTGCTGGTCCTCGGTAAATGAAGACTGCACGTGGCGAAGTGGGGAAGCGCAACTGTGAACGGCCGTGCAGCCGAATCGATAGGAAGATTTGATGTTTGTGCGCTCTGTGCAGACGCGAATAATAAAAGGGTCTAAATAACGGCACAAATATAGTGCAGCTCACGTGCTTAGAGCCGATGTCGAGCGGAGGTGTGCCGGTAGTTGTTGTCGAGTGTCCTGGCCTGAGTGGCTGAATCGTTCTACAGGAGCATCAATGAGCAAGCGGCCGAGCAGGAGGTCCTCCAGCAAAATCAAATCAAATCCAATCGATTCTTATCGAGCAAGCGCTCTCCTTCTGGGAGCGATCTCCTCTCTCTCTCTCCTGTCTCACCTATTCGCAATTCAATGAGGCTTCAAGTTTTTCGTTCGATTCCGTGGGGTTCGCTCGTGACGTATCTCCCCTTCTGGCTACCGTTTCAATTTTCTGTCGTCTTTTCCCTTCTTTCCGCTCTAATCATCAAATATTGTTGGTATGCTCCATTCCAATCTGATCACATTGTTCAGATATTGGTGTGGGTCTCCTCAAGGCCTCCGTCGCAACGGACAGGAGTTTGCCCCCGGCGGAAGCCGTACCGTCAGCGACCGCACACGCGTTTTTCTTGCGGGATGAGCCTGGCAGCGAGTGACTGGTCGTTCTACGTCCCAACTTACTCATCAGCCGCGCTGGCGGTGGCGAAGCGGGACTCGGAGTCGGTGAGGAGCGCGTAGAGCCGTTGGCCCACCGGCCGCGACCCGCCCAAGCCTGGACCCAGCGGCACCAGAGGTCGCGGGATGGAGCACCGCAAGATGTACTCCCGCGCGTCGGGCTCGAACAGCCCCGCTATCTCTGTTGGTATAAATTACTCGCGTCAGAACAGCGACGACGACATGTGCTGGTTGTGGGTGTAGCACCTTCGTCGGTGGAGAAGAGGTGAAGGGCGACATCGCGGTGCGCCTGCTCGCGGAGGTCAACTTCGGCCTCGGAGAGCAGCGCGTCGACGAGTTGGTCTTGCTCCTCGAGCTGCGTTTACAGGAAAGATGAGCACATCACCATCAAGCTCATCGTCTGTGGAGTTCACGTGCCTTAAAGAGGAGCGACGTAGCGCGGGCCATGAGGTTCTCCACGCGCGCCACGCGACTGTACAGCGACCCTCGTTCGTCCGCCCTGTGTATCGTATTAAAATAAATGAATATATAAAAATGGAATAAATAAATCAACGCACGAGAGTTCCTCAGGCTCTATCTTCTCGAGGAAGGCGTGGAGATCGGCCAGTGCCCGCCGGACGGTGGGCAGCTTGGCGGCGGGAAGGCATACGAGGGCGTCGTAGATCGTGGTTAACATCACGCCCACCATCCTACGCATTTGGAAAGTGAATTAATCTGGCATTTCTTGTATGAATTAATGGTGGGGAGGGACGTACTGCTCCATGAAGACGGCGGGCGTAAGGGTCTCGAGGAGGTGGAGGACCTTCTCGCCCTCGCGGACGTGATCAAACAGAAGCTTCTGCTCGCGGACGGCCAGCGGGCGCGCCTCGCGCCACACCTGTCGCCACAGGTTGCCCGGCATGTGCATTCGCTGGGACAGGTGGCCCACCACCGCGCCCTCTGCGCTCGCCTCCTCCAGCGGCCAATATCTGTGTTCTCAACAAGAACCACATTGTATCAGACAAGGCTGACGAGATAAGTTGGAGAGCAAAGACCACGCACCGCACGCTCTCCTCGTCTTCGTCCTCATCGTCATTCTCTTCCTCGACCACTTGTTCCTCCTCGACTTCCTCCTCCTCCTCTTCCTCATCATCCTCGATTTTCACTTGCTCTTTGTCTGCTGTTTTCGTCGCCACGTCCACTTCGTTTTCGTTTGCTTTCTCTTCGGTGTCATCTATCTCGCGGGTGGCCTTGGCGTTCTGTTGGAGCTGCTTCTCGGCCCGAGCCGCCTTCTCACGTTGCCACAGCTCATGCACGTGCTCGATGTGCGCCTTGGCGTGTTCTGCTCCCCGACACTTGGTAAGCAACGAAGAATGGCCAGAGGCCACATCGCGCGCTGGGGAAGGACGAAACTCGCACCTTCAGACTGCTCGATCCAGTCAGAGGGCGAATACCACCGCACAAAGTCCTCCAGCACACAGCCTGGATTGGCCGCCTTGAACGCTTGCATATCTGCCAATCACATCAGTATTGCTATCAATAACAGAATAGAAACAAAAGGAAAACGCACCGGAGAGGA
This sequence comes from Acanthamoeba lenticulata, assembly GCA_002179805.1. Taxonomy (NCBI): domain Eukaryota; phylum Discosea; order Longamoebia; family Acanthamoebidae; genus Acanthamoeba; species Acanthamoeba lenticulata. Next base: position 11,700 of record NAVB01000506.1, read on the forward strand.
GAGTGGCCGATTGCATGCGGGCGCGTATCTGTTGGGCCTCGGCCGAGGAGCCGAGGCCGGCCAGGATCTCCTCCTTCTCTCGGATCATGTCCTCTGTCATCCAGCCGTGGTCCTGCGTGTAGGGCGAGTAGACAGCAAGACCCGACGCCAGCAGCGCGAGGCCCTCGATCCGCTCCGCGGCGCCGCGTCGCTTCACGCCGAGCTCCTTCTCGCGCCGGCGCTCCGTCTGCCGCTGCTGCCGGCGGTCCTCGTCGCTCGTCTGCCGGGACGGTGTCCCGCCGGCGCCAGCACCGTACATGGCCGCTGCGGCCACCGCGGCCGACTTGCCAGCGCTGCTCTTGCGCTGCGCGCCGCCTTGGCTGTTGATGAGGGCGTCGAGGCTGTCCACACTGCGCCCGAGGCTGTTCCGCAGGCGGTTGCCGCTATCGGCCCGACTCAGTGCCCGGCGCGGTGACGCGAAGGTCAGGCCGTGGCCTTGGCCGTGACCCAGCCCGCTGCCATCAGGGGTCTCTGTCCCGCTAGTATTGCCGCTGTGCCGGCTAGGCGGCCGGGACCGAGGCCCGCGGCGGCCCGACGACGCCGTCATGTGGCCACCGGCCTGCGGAATGGTCGTGAGCGTGGCTGCGGCCGTCGACGACGAGGCTGTGGTCGACGTCGCCACGTCGTCATCGTCGGAAAAGAGGATGTCGTTGTCCCAGCCGGTGTCGCCGCCCATATCCCACCCGGCGATGTCGCCCTCTGACGAGAGCTGGTCGTCGTCGACGCAGTTCTGCAGCTGCAGCTCCTGCGCGAGCCGACGCGAGCTCACCAGCGAGGCCGTGACATCGTAGCCCGAGTAGCTGTAAGGCGACATCAGGCCGCCCGGCATGTGGCTCAGCGGGCCTGCACACACGAGTGATTGTGAGTCGGTGAAGACGTTATTGCTGGAGAGGAGGACGGGAGACGGACTCTTGATGCCGCCCTTGTACTCGTCCACGCTTGTGTACTCGTCGCTGTCGGTCCGCTCGTGCAGCGGCGAGGAGTCGATCGAGTGCCCCGCGTTAAGCGCGCCGCCACTGCCTCCTCCGTGGCCGCTGCCTCCATGGCCGCCACCGCTGACGCCCGCCGCACCTTCGTCCTTTTGCTCCAGCGCTCGCGCGCGGCCAATACAGTAGTTCAACTGTCGACAGCGTTCCGAAACTGGTCAGCTTGCCAAAGGAAAGAATAAATCAATTATGGGATAAAAATGGTTGACGCACCATCTGAAGCTTCTGGTAGAGGAGGCACGCATTGTAGTCGATCATGTTGGTGGCGACGGCGGGCACTGGCACGCGCTCTTCCCAGTGCCATCGGAGCTCGCGAACAAACTCGAGCCAGATCAAGGCCATTCCGTGAAGATTGCGCATGTTGAGGAGCTGCACCGAGAGCGAGGCGAGCAGCGAGCCCGGCGGCGCCGCTTTCAGGTGCAGAGATGACGCCGCACCCGCCACGAATTTGCGCTTCCCATCAAATAGATCCTGTTATTTTTATAAAGAATTACATTAATTCCAAAAACTAGAGCATACCAGTAAATTAAAATAATACAGACAAAAGAGGAGAATATAAACCTGCATGATGGCGTCGATCTCTTCGGCGGTGGGGAGGTGGCCGTAGCGGAGGGACGCCGCGAGGGAGCGGGTGATGGACCCCATGGCGTTGAGCAAGTGAGGCACTTCACCCTCATGGCTCACGAGGCCGCTCACTGTGGGCGCCTTGAGCTCGACGAAGGAAGAGAACGACTTGGAATAGTCGTAGGCCTCCATCACCTCCTTCACCGACTCAGTCAAATAGCAGACCGACCTTGTTGAAAGTTAAATACTTGGTTAATCCTCTTCTTTTTTTTTTCCGAAATAAAAATGAAAATCGATTCAAAGCGTACTTGTCGCGGAACACGGCGCGGAGAGACCACCGGGGAGTGACGCCCCACGGGAAGGCGTGGATGAGCCGCTCAACGCCTGTCCGCTTGGGCGACGTCGGGGCCAGATTGATCCACGCCTCGGCCAGCTGGACAGCTGTTTAACCCGCCCGGCACGTATGAGGCTAAGTCAAAGTCAAAGTGAGTGGGGCGGAGAGGGGCGCGGCCTACTGTCGACGGGGTCTTCGCTGGTGCCCCAGAGCAGATCCTTCTCCCAGTAGCCGGTCGAGCGGTAGTCATTCTCCTTGAGCATGGTCTCGAATATCTCCGGGTCGCGCCACTCCTCGCTCCACTCGCCCTTCACTCGCGTGTACCGCGCGCTGACGCTAAAGTCGTTGATGTTGCGCGGGCCGATGGCGAGCGTGCTGATCCCCAATTGTATGTACATGAGCGCCAACAGGCCTGCACTCCCGCCACCCCCCGGTGAGCTCATGACGTCAGCCTGACAACGAGCAAGAGACAAGGAGGGCTGTGTGCGCGCGTGCTTGGCGCACCTTCAAGCGAGTAGGCGCTGATGGGGACCGAGTGCTTGAGGACCGAGTCGAATCGGATGCTCACACCGCCAGAGGCCAGGTAGCCCATGTACTGCCCACGCCACCGCTCCCCGATGGGCACGAACACAGGCAGCGGGCTACATGCGCGCCGGGTCAGACCGGCCGGTTGGACGCGCTCAGTCAGTCGTCTGGGCTTCCATGAAGACGGTTACTCCACAACGTTGTGTGAACGTACCACTTGGTGTCGTTGACGACGATGGACAGGGTGGAGAGCAGAAGGGACGCCTCGCTCTCACCGCAGCCCTTGTCCGAAAGTGGCGCCAAAATCAAGAAGTCGCGCAGGCCAAACCTAATGTCGACCGTTGCTGTCATTGTCGACGTCGGCAAAGTCATCAAGGAGGCAAGGACAGCACGTACCATCGCTGAAGGTGATGGGCACGCGAGGGAAAGTCTGACGCCGAGTTCATCATGGCCTTCATCTCTTCGGGGAACCAGGCAGGCCACGGGATGTCCTCCTCCTCTCGTGCTGCACAGCCATCCGTGGAACGCCACGATTGGTCGAGGTTTAGTGAGTCTCACTCATGAATAATCCACTGGTACGTACTATTGCGACGCCGGGGGCCGCCATCGGCGCTGCGCCGAATCTTGGTGGCCGAGAGGTCGTGGTGAGACGATCGCTTGTTCTCGCTCTCAGGCGGCGCAAAGTGGTAGATAAGCTGGTAGGACTGACCCTCGTAGCTGAAGGCCTCCCGCAGCGCGCTGTTGTGAGGGGCCGACGCCACCGGTGCCGGTTTGGGCTTTTGTAATTGGGGGGGGTTGTTTGTTATTTGACGTCATACGCGAGAGTCAGAGGCCTACACCAAACGTTGTACGCGGGCCGCAGCGCGCACCTTGGCCGCGTAGCTCTCGCCATCGAGGTGCCACTGGCGAAAGACCGACTCGATGCTCGCGATGAACCTGGTCGCGCCACGGCACCAACTCGAGATCAGGGATGGCTGGGCCGCGCTATGTGGTGGTGCGCTGCACGCACTTTTCCCAGGGCGAGGCCAGGGTGTAGTCGATGATCTCGAAGACGCCCTCGTCGCCCTGGCTCGCAGCCGTGGTGCTATCCACGGAGTCCAGCTTCCTTGTTCCTGCGGCTGTTGCTGCTGCCGATGCTGCTGTGTCTCCCGACCCCTTGTTGGCCTGCTGCGGCACTTGCTCATCGTCTGCTTCCACCCTCTTCGGGGCAGGTTTGCCCTGTGCCCAACGTTGAGTAAGAACACTTGCTCACAATAGCACTGGGCCAGCTGAGGGAATTTGCATTTCTTCTTGATGATAATTTAAAGCTCAATGCGATGTAAGTGGTTGTGGAATGGGCCCCATGTGGAGCAACATGGCTTGCAACAGGTACCTTTGTTTTGGAGGAAAGGCGCAGAGCAACCTCGCGGCCGCGAACCTCAAAATCAAAGTCTTCGTCCTCGTCCATCCTGCGCACCAAGACTAAAGGTAGAAGGAATTATTTTATTTTTTCTCTCTTGGTGCTGACGTGGCCACACGCCAGCCAAGTGACAGCAAACGACAGGCCGACGATGAAGAAGCTGCACGAACGTTCGCAACAAACGCAAGTTCTTGTGGCGACGTCGGGTGGGTGCCATTGCGACCTTATCTGTGGTCGCCACCTCAGCCTCGGATAGCCTCTAAGGGGCCATTTCCTTCCACGTCCGATGGCGCCGGCGATCGCCATCCCTCTACAATGCTAAGGGGCGTCGCTGGACCATACCCGCGCTAGAGACCATCGACATGTTCCCTTTTAGTTTCGCTGACGCTGTGCAGCTCGGCGACGACGGTGTCGGCCTACAGGTCATGGAGATGGGCGATATTCCGCGTAATGCATGTTGACTCGCTTGACTGGTCGGAGCTGCGGAGTGCTAAGCTCCGCCGAACGCTGCCAGTGGCTGGCGCGGTGCTCTCTTGGAAACCACCAAGCAGGACTGGCCAGCAACTGCCCGTTGACGAGCCCCGTCTCCTCTTTTTGTTTTCCACACAAAACACATTACTCGATACGAACAACAGCACAACACATCCAACAGCGCATAGCGTTTGGACTGGTGCGAGGCCTCTCAGCACCCACTTCCTTATTCTTATGTTTGTTTGGCTGACTTGCACTTTTTTTCTCAGGTTCGTCTCTAGCCACCATTCGTACAAACAACAGGCACGCTCTTCCTTCTTTTCTTTCTTGGTGTTTGTCTGTCCCGCTTCTCTCGCGTGCCGCCCCCTGCCGCAGAAGTGCCCCCAAACGCCAGCAGTCAGTTTTGGCGCTTTTTTTTGTTCGGCATTTGTGCAATGCCCAGCTTGCTCTACCGCGTTCTTCACAAATTTTAAAGGGAGTGGCGTTTCGTGCGCAGCACGCAATCCTTTCCTTGTTCGCCACCTCGGCGGTGGCGTAGCCCTCTCAGCTTGTTCCATTTCGCACTTCTTCCGTCAGAGAGTATGATTGCCGTGCCACGTCTGCTTGTTCCAAATTCCTTCTCAAATTGAAAGGCAAATCTTGCCATCCATCGTTTCTACTTTTGCCGTTACCATTTCCAAGGTGGGCAAGGTAGCTTGGAGCTGTTGTAGTACCCTTCGGCTCAACTTCTTCTTCTCTTTCTACAGATTACGGCCGATCTGTTGCTGATTGTTAGCCGTTTCAGATGTCAAGCCCTCCAACCCCACGCCATTGCAAGTACTTCTTTAGTGCTCGCGGATGCAATCAAGGAAACGATTGTAAGTATCTGCACCAACAAATGGAAGAGGTATGACTTGCTCGGCCAGCGTATCACGTTCGTTGTATTCATCTGGTCCGTGTCCATCCCGTTCAGGTGCGCATGGACCTGCCCTGCACAGCGCTCTCCATCGACCTCGAAACCACGGGCTGCTGGCCAGGCGTGCACAAGATCGTCGCCGTCGGCGTTGCCCTCTTCCAGCTTCACCCTTCACACCAGGTACACTACCTCCGTCATAGAGCTCACTTTCTTAAGAGCGCACCTCAAGAGCTTGTCTCTTAACGTCGTCCTCGCCGCGTTGTTGTCTGCTCTTTCAGGTTGTTGAGGTGGAACGCCGTCTGTTCCAGTTCAAAGTGAACTATCCACAGGACTTTGACGAGATCACCCTGCGCGACTTCTGGCACGTCCAGGGCCGCATGGACCTACTCGCAGCCTTGCAGAAGAACGCCAAGCCCGAGGAGGAAGCCATCAAAGACTTTTACGATTTCTACACGGAGGTGTGCTATCGCTACCCCAAGTTCTTCCTGGTGACCGACAACCCGGTCATGGACCTCGGCTTCCTCAATCTATCGATCGCCACCAAGCTCGGCAAGCCGCCACTCACGTACCGCCCCGTCCAGCGCTGTTCCGCGTCGTCGTTGGCGCCGCCCGAGCTACGCCTCCCCTGGTGCTCTGAGCTCGCGCCGCCCTCACTCGACTCGTCATCGTCGTCCTTGGCCACCCGTACGTCGTCGTCCACAACGCTGTCCTCAGAGTCGGAGAGCGACGACGAGTTTAGCACAACCAGCGTCGGCGAGGAGGACTCGAGTGAGGGTTCGGACGAAGAGGCCTTCGGCGAGAGCGGCGAGGAGGACATCAGCGCTGATGAGGGGACCAACAACACAACAAGCGCCGTCAATGAGCAACTCCTCCTCAAGGCCAACGAGCTGGCCCAGCGCGTGCAGCAACTCCAACAGCAGCCAGCCAGCTGTGGGACTGGCAAGCGCCTGGCGTCCTTCTACGACGACTACTCGGCGCCGCACTTTGCCGTCGACCTTAACTCATTTGCGTGCGGGTTGATCGGACTCCACCTGCCTCCGTTCCGCCGCGCTGGCGGGTCACGCTGGGCCTCGCCCGCCGACTTTTTGTCGTTCCACAAGCCCTACCTCGTCTGCCCGTACCGGAAAACGCACGACCCGGTCGACGACGCTTCGGCCAACTGCTGGCACTTTCTCCAGTGCATATCCATCCTGTGGGTGAATGAGTACACGCAGATCCATCAGGCCCGGAAGGAGGAGCAGCACCATCAACAACATAACCATCATCAACAACAGCAGCAACACCAGCACACCAAGAGCTGCGGTGGTGGTGGTGGCAAGTCAACGAGTGGAGGCAAGCCGCCAGTCTACAGTGATGCCGACTTCCCGACGATCTCGAGCGCCAACAAGCAGCAGCAACAACAGCAGAGGTCGCCTCGACGAGGCCGCACGCCGAGCAGCTCCCCGGCGAGCGCCACCGCCAAGGACAAGGCCACTTCGCCGCAGCCTCGTGGAGCCAAGCCACAACAGCAGCAGCAACAGAAGCAGCACCAAGGCAAGACTGGCGGTGGCAACAACAGCAGCTACGTCAAGTCGCTGGACGGCGTGCCGCGGCGGACAACGCGGTCCTTCTCGGATCCTCCGTTCATGGACGTCTCGGCCACCTCGTCTTTCTCTACTTCGTCGTTGTCACCATCCCCGGCCTCGCCGCCACCTCCAGCTTTAGTTTTGTTTTGAGAAAGAGAGAGAGGAAGTCGGGGACGAGAAAGAAAGGATCTTTCTCGCCCTCTCTCCGCTCTGATGTACATATGCCAGCAACAAACAAAACATACCATTCGGCACTCGCTTTTTTAGAGCAAATATCTTTGGAAATATTTATGAAGGAATTTTGTAAAATAATCATAAATGTACAAGCCGGAGATGAGAGGAAACAAGCAAGTCGTCTAGACGGTGGGGGTTCGGAAGGGCGACCTGCTCAAGAACGGATTGAGGAACTTGGTCGGGCTAGAGCTCGGTGTGGGCCTCCTGGTCGGGCTTCGTGAGGGCGTGCGCGAGGGCGTGACGCTGCGGCTTGGCGTGATGGAAGGCGACGGCGAGTTTGTCGGGGTGCGGGTGGCGCTCGGAGTCGAGGTGGCGGTGAGCGAGGGCGTGGTGGTCCTGCTTGGGCTGGCGGACTCGCTCGGCGTAGACGTACTTGTGGGCGAGACCGACCTCGTGGGGCTGGGGCTCGCGGACATGCGCGTGGTCGACGGGCTTGGGCTGCGCGAGCTGGTTCTGCTGGGCGTGCTGGACCTTGACGGGCTCCTGCTTGATGTCGGCGTCGTCGTTGCGGTCCTGCTGGGCGTGTTGGACCTTGACGGGCTCCTGCTTGACGTCGGCGTCGTCGTTGCGGTCCTGCTGGGCGAGGCCGAAATCGACGGAGTCCTACTTGACGTGGGGCTCCTGGTAGGCGAGACGCTGCGTGTGGGTGTTGGGGAAACGCGAGTACCCGACGGCGACGGGCTCGAGCTCGAGGACGGCGAGCGGCTGATGGACGCCGTGGGCGAAGTCGTGGGTGTGCGCGAGACGGAGGCGGAGGGCGAGCGCGACGCGGATGGTGTCGGGCTCGCGCTGATGGAGACCGTGGGCGTGACCGAAGGCGTGCGCGTGGTGGAGGCCGTGGGAGTGACCGAAGGCGTGCGCGTGGAGGAGACCGTGGGCGTGATCGAAGACGTGCGCGTGGTGGAGGCCGTGGGCGTGGCCGAAGGCGTGCGCGTGGTGGAGGTCGTGGGCGTAACCGAAGGCGTGCGCGTGGTGGAGGTCGTGGGCGTAGCCGAAGGCGTGCGCGTGGTGGAGGCTGTGGGCGTAACTGAAGGCGTAGTCGAGACTGAGGTCGTAGGAGTAACAGACGAGGATGGGCTGGCGCTGATCGATGCCGTCGGCGAAGCGGAAGGCGTGTTCGAGATGGTCGGGCTGACGCTGATTGATGCCGTAGGCGAGGCGGCGGGCGTGCTTGAGACCGTCGGGATGACGCTGACCGACGCCGTCGGGGAGGCGGTGGGCGTGCCGGACGAAACCGGGCTGGCGCTTGCGGACGCCGAGGGCGTGAGCGAAACGGACGAGGCCGGCGTGCCAGAAGCAGAAGCGCTCGGGCTAGGGCTTGTCGACGCTGTGGGCGAGGGCGATCCCGACACAGAGGCGGCCGGGCTGGCGCTCATCGACGCCGAGGGTGAGACTGAGGGCGTGCGCGAGACCGACGAGGACGGGCTGGTGCTGGTGGAGGCCGCGGGCGTGCCCGAAACTGAGGCCGTCGGGCTGGCGACGACGCTGGTGGAGACCGAGGGCGTGGCCGACTCGCTCGGGGCGGCGCTGGCTGACACGGCAGGAGAGATAGAGGCAGAGACGGTCGGGCTCGGCGGCACGGTGGAGGACGCCGTCGGCGTGGAAGACGTGGTGGGCGCCGCCGACGAGGCCGGGCTGGCCGAGGCCGTCGGCGTCACCGAGGCCGAGGCACCTGGGCTGACGGTGACGGACGCCGTGGGCGAGACGGCAGGCGTGCCCGAGGCAGAGGCGGTCGGGCTGACGCTGGTGGACGCCGAGGGCGTGGGCGTGAGTGTGACCGACGCCGCGGGCGTGACCGAGACCGTCGGACCGACACTCGTCGACGCCGTGGGCGAGGAGGTCGGCGTGCGCGTGACCGATGCGGCAGGCGTGCCTGAGGCCGTTGGCGTGCTCGTGGGCGCGGGCGTGGTCGAAGCCGCAGGCGTGCTGGAGGCAGCGGCGGTGGAGCTGACGCTGGAAGTTGCTGTTACCGTGGCCGAGGCCGTGGGCGAGGAGGTCGGCGTGCGCGAGGTGGAGACGGCAGGCGTGGCCGATACGGTGGCGCTCGGGCTGGGGATGGGGAACGCTGTGGACGAGAGCGTGGGCGTGGGCGTCGTGGAAGTGGCTGGCGTGCCCGAGGCCGTCGGCGTGCTTGTGACCGAGGCCAAGACGGTGGCAGAAGCGGTGGGCGTGCGTGTGACAGAGACGGACGCTGTGGCCGAGGCCGTGGGTGTGCGCGTGGCTGAGGCTGTTGGCGTGCGCGTGGCCGAGGCCGTGGCTGAAGCGGTGGGCGTGCGTGTGATGGAAGCCGAGGGCGAGGAGGTGGCGCTCGGACTGGAGCCAGTGGAGACCGACGGCGAGGGTGAGGCTGTGGGTGTGCGTGTGGCCGAAGCGGTGGGCGTGCGAGTGATGGAAGCCGAGGGCGAGGAGGTGGAGCTCGGACTGGAGCCAGTAGAGACGGACGGCGAGGGTGAGGCTGTGGGTGTGCGTGTGGCCGACGCCGAGGGTGTGCGTGTGGCTGAGGCCGTGGGTGTGCGTGTGGCCGACGCCGTGGGTGTGCGTGTGGCCGACGTCGAGGGTGTGCGTGTGGCCGACGCCGTGGGCGTGCGTGTGGCCGACGCCGTGGGTGTGGTCGACGCCGTGGGTGTGCGTGTGGCCGACGCCGTGGGTGTGCGTGTGGCTGAGGCAGAGGGTGTGCGTGTGGCCGACGCCGTGGGTGTGGCCGACGCCGTGGGTGTGCGTGTGGCTGAGGCCGTGGGTGTGCGTGTGGCCGACGCCGAGGGTGTGCGTGTGGCCGACGCCGTGGGCGTGCGTGTGGCCGACGCCGTGGGTGTGCGTGTGGCCGAGGCTGTGGGTGTAGTCGTAGCGGAGGATGACGGGCTGATCGTGGCCGTAGGGGATGCCGTCCGCGTGCCCGAGGGAGAGCTGGTCGGGCTGACAGTGGCGGACACTGTGGGTGAGCCAGTGGCCGATGTGGTTGGGCTAGCCGTAGGTGTCGTCGTCGGCGTGACCGTGGCCGACGGGCTGGGCGAGTGGCTGATCGACGCCGTCGGCGAGGGCGACACGGTCGGCGTGCCCGAGACCGACGGGCTGGGCGAACGGCTGGTCGATGCGGTCGGCGACATAGTCGCCGATGTCGACGGGGAGCTGCTCGGCGAGGTCGTTGGCGTGAGACTGGCCGACGCGGTGGCTGACGGCGAGCGCGTGCTTGTGGGGGACATCGTGGAGCTGGGCGTGACGCTCGCGGTAGGCGTGCGGGTGGGGCTGGCCGAAACGCTTATTGATGTCGTCGGCGAGGGCGACGCAGTGGGCGAGGCCGTGAGCGTGCCGGTGGGCGAGCGGGTCGGACTTGGCGAAACGCTGATCGACGCTGTTGGCGAGGGCGACGCAGTCCTCGTGGGTGACGCCGTTGGTGTGATCGTGGGCGTGCGAGTAGGGCTGGCCGACACGCTAATTGAAGCAGTGGGCGAGGACGAGGCCGTGCGTGAGGGCGACGGTGTGCTGGTTGAGGACACCGTCGGTGTGACGGTAGGCGTGCGGGTTGAGGACGCCGTCGGCGAAACGGTAGGCGTGCGGGTCGGGCTGGCCGTGCTGGTCGGTGATGCAGTCCTCGTGGGTGATCTGGAAGCCGACGGCGTGCTGGTTGAGGACGCCGTTGGCGAAACGGTAGGCGTGCGGGTCGGGCTGGCCGTGCTGGTCGGTGATGCAGTCCTCGTGGGTGATCTGGAGGCCGACGGAGTGCGGGTTGAGGATGCCGTTGGCGTGACGGTAGGCGTGCGAGTCGGGCTGGCCGTGCTGGTCGGTGTGCGCGTCGGGCTAGCCGAAACGCTGATAGACGCGCTCGGCGAGGGAGATGGAGTGCTGGTTGGCGTGCGCGTCGGGCTGGCCGTGACGCTGACTGACGCCGTCGGTGATGTTGTCGGTGTGCGGGTGGGCGAGCGGGTCGGGCTGACCGTAGGTGTGCGGGTTGGGCTGGCCGTGCTAGTCGGCGATGTCGTCGGCGTGCCGGTGGGCGAGCGGGTCGGGCTAGATGTCGGTGTGCGGGTGGGCGAGCGGGTCGGGCTGGACGAAACGCTGATCGACGCCGTTGGCGAGGGTGATGCAGTCCTCGAGGCCGACGGTGTGCCTGTTGAGGATGCCGTCGGCGTGACGGTAGGCGTGCGAGTCGGGCTGGAAGAAACGCTGATCGACGCTGTGGGCGAGGGCGATGCAGTCCTCGAGGCCGAAGGTGTGGTCGTGGAGGACGTCGTCGGTGAGACCGTCGCCGAGCGGGTCGGGCTGGCTGACACACTGACCGACGCGGTGGGTGAAGACGACGACGTGCTACTCGGACTAGCCGAGACGCTGATCGACGCCGTTGGCGATGTTGTCGGTGTGCGGGTGGGCGAGCGGGTCGGGCTGGCCGAGGCGCTGATGGAAGCTGTCGGCGAGGACGATGCTGTGGGGGACGGCGAGGACGTCGGCGAGCCAGTCGGGGAGCGGGTCGGACTAGGCGAGGCGCTGATTGACGCCGTCGGCGAGGGCGAGGCCGTGCTAGTCGGCGACATCGTTGGAGAGCCGGTGGGCGAGCGAGTCGGGCTGGCCGAGACGCTGACGGAAGCTGTCGGCGAGACTGATGGCGTGCTGCTGGGAGACGCCGTCGGCGAGGCGGTCGGTGTGCGAGTAGGGCTGACCGAAACGCTGATCGATGCTGTCGGCGAGGACGATGGAGTGGTGGTAGAAGACGCCGTTGTCGTGCCGGTGGGCGAGCGGGTCGGGCTAGCTGAAACACTGATCGACGCCGTCGGCGAGGGCGAGGGTGTGCTGGTTGGCGTGCCGGTGGGCGAGCGGGTCGGGCTAGATGTCCGCGAAGGCGTCGCTGTGCGCGAGGCCGACGGCGTGCTGGTTGAGGACGCCGTTGGCGTGACGGTAGGCGTGCGGGTCGGGCTGGACGAAACGCTGACCGACGCCGTTGGAGAGGGCGATGCAGTCCGCGAGACCGACGGCGTGCCCGTTGAGGATGCCGTCGGTGTGACGGTCGGCGTGCGGGTGGGGCTGGCCGAAACGCTGATCGACGCCGTCGGCGAGGGCGTGCGCGAGGTTGACGCCGTCGGCGTGCCCGTAGGCGTGCGGGTTGGACTGGCCGTAACGCTGATCGATGCCGTGGGTGAGGATGAAGGCGTGCGCGTGGTTGACGCCGTCGGCGTGCCCGTAGGCGAGCGGGTCGGGCTGGCCGTAACGCTGATTGATGCCGTGGGTGATGACGGCGTGCGTGTGGTTGACGCCGTCGGCGTGCCCGTAGGTGAGCGGGTCGGGCTGGCCGTAACGCTGATCGATGCCGTGGGTGAGGATGAAGGCGTGCGTGTGGTGGATGCCGTCGGCGTGCCCGTAGGCGAGCGAGTCGGGCTGGCCGTAACGCTGATCGATGCCGTGGGTGAGGATGACGGCGTGCGTGTGGTTGACGCTGTCGGCGACGTTGTCGGTGTGCGGGTGGGCGAGCGGGTCGGGCTGGACGACACGCTAATCGACGCCGTCGGCGAGGGCGATGCCGTGCGCGAGATTGATGGTGTGCTGGTCGGCGATCTTGTTGGCGTGCCGGTGGCCGAGCGGGTCGGGCTGAGCGACGCCGTAGGCGTGAACGAAATGGTCGGTGAGACTGTGGGCGTGCGAGTCGGGCTGACCGTGCGGGTCGGGCTGACCGATACCGTCGGCGAGGTAGACGCGGTGGGCGAGGTCGACGGGGTGCTCGTTGAGGAAGCTGTTGGCGTACCGGTAGGCGTACGGGTCGGGCTGCTCGAAACACTGACCGACGCCGTGGGCGAGGGCGACACAGTGCGCGAGGGCGATGGCGTCCTCGTGGCAGACATTGTCGGCGTGCCGGTGGGCGTGCGGGTCGGGCTGGCCGACGTGCTGATCGACGCTGTCGGAGAGGCAGACGAAGTGGGCGAGGATGATGGGCTGCGCGTGGGCGACGCCGTCGGCGAGAAACTGGGCGAGGTGGTCGTGCTGGGCGAGACGCTGATTGACGGCGTTGGCGAAGGCGAGACCGACGGAGAGCGAGAGATGGAGCTGCTCGGGCTCGGCGGCGCGCTGACGGAAGGCGTTACGCTGCGGCTGGGACTGACCGTCGGTGTCCCGCTGGGCGCGGGCAGCACCAGGGAGCTCGCGGCGGACAGCGACGAGTAGCCGATCCCGTTGACAGCGAGAACAGCCACCGAGTAGTTCACGCCAAACTCCAGACCTGGCATAAATTATTAAATACAATGAAATTTAAAAATCGCAAAAACAATGGTTTAATTGGAAAAAGGGATTGACGTTACCGCTGACGGCCAGCCTTGTGTCAAAGGCCGGGAAGGGCAGCGACCCGTTGCTGGACTGGACAAACACGACGTAGGCGGTGACCGTGGAGCCGCCGTCGTTCGCCGGAGCGGTCCACGAGACCGTAGCCCCGGAGCTGGTGAGGTCGCTGAAGGAGGGCCTACCCGGAGGCGCGGGAACGGTCTGGCCATTGTTGGTGGTGAAGACGAGCGTGGCCGGCTGGCCGTTGCCGATGGCGTTGACGCCGTAGACGATCGCGGTGTAGGTTGAACCCGGTTGCAGACTCTGGAGCGTCACGCTCGTGCCCAGGGCCACGACGAACTGGACCGAGTCCAGGCCGAGCCTGAGCTCAACCTGATAGTAGGCAATGGGCTCGCCGCCGTCGTAGTCGGGCAGACCCCAGTTCAGGGCCGCCGCGTTGCTCGTGACAAACACGGCCGCGAGGTCGAGGGGCCTGCCGGGGGCCGACTTCAGGGTGACAAACCACGAAGTGCCGTTGCCGTCAGACGAGGAGCCGGCGTTGTTCGCGGCCGAGACCCGCACCGTGTAGTTGCTCGCCGGCCGCAGACCTGATCTCGAGTTTTTCAGTGTCTTGGCCCAAGGCAATCGCCACATCGCCAAAGAGGGGCTCCTGGTGCCACGTACCGGTGACCAGGAAGAACAGGGCGGACCCGGCGTCGTAGCGAACCACGTTGCTCCCCAAGAGTACGTCCACGTTGTAGCGGATGTCGCCGGTGACGGTGACAGGAGGCATCCAGGACACGTTGGCCGAGGTGGCCGTGATGGCGGTGACCACCTTGTTGAGCGGCGCAGAAGGAAGGTCGATCGTATCAAAGGAAATGGCGCGAAGGCCGGTATTCGACATGCCGACCGCGTTCATGGCCTGCACGGTGAAGGTGTAGGTGCTGCTCGGACTCAGGCCGGTGAGGACGTAGGAGAGAGCTGTGGTGAAAAATTGCTGCTCGACTCCAAAGGTGTTCCTGCAGGCGTTTGTTCAGCGTTTGAGTTGAGTGAGTCCTGACTTCAATCAAACAAGGGACTAGAGCATGTCTGCAAACCAACCTGACGGTCAACACGTAAGCGGTGATGGGCGTGCCGCCGTCAGAGGTCGGCGGCAGCCAGCTGATGGTAGCGCTCGTGTCGGTGATGTTGCCGACGCTCGCGTTCCTCGGGAGCGAGGGCGTCTGGAACGTCGTCACGCTGACAAGTTGGCTTGCCGGTGAGGAGCCGACCAAGTTGACCGCCTTGACCTGGGCGGTGTAGGTCTCGCCGGGCTGGAGCGCTGTGACTTGAACGCTTCTGACTGTGCTTCCCAGCACGAAGCTGTTCACGGCGGTGCCTTGGCTGCAATCAACCAATCAATCATCAAGTTAAAGTTGAGTCCTTGACAGAGGCTCCACTTCCTCCAGCAAACCTTTGGCTTGAACGAACCTCGTCATGATCTCCACAGCATACTGCGTGATGGGCTGACCGCCGGAGGAGAACGGCCTGCCCCAGGTGAGCACAAAGGACATAGACGTGGTGTTGACGACGTTCACATTGGACGGAGCGTCGGGAACTCGCGGCGACAAGGTGGTGAACAAGACGTCGGCGCTGGGCGCCGATAAGGTGACGTTGGAGCCCACCGTGTAGATCCTGGCCCGATAGGACGTGCCGCCAGACAGGTCTGGCGCCAGCAAGAAAGACGAAAAGAAGAAGGAAAAGTAGGGCTTCAGCGGGTGGGAGCGACGAGGACTGAGCCAGGGAGGGGAGGTGGAACCTTGGTAGAAATAAGTGTTGGTGCTGACGTCTACAGACGCGTAGAGGGAAATGCCGCCGGCGCTGCAGTTGCCGAAAAGAAGAGGTTAGAATGTTGTTCGATCGAGTTGGAAAGATGTAGCGAGAAAGATGTAGCGAGATTCAAAGATGGGATTGAGTTTACGTTGACTCTCCAAGAATCAGATATCGCTCAGCGTTGGAGGGCAGGCCAGAGGCGGGGGCTTGCCACAAGAACAACGCCCAAGATTCGGTGACGGTAGGAACTGAGAATCCAGTGGGAGGGAGTAGTGGGACGACGGCCACGCCTCGCGTGTGACTGCTCACTTTCTCATTGTGGTGGTATTTGGGGACTGGATCAAGAACAAAAAGTGGTGTGAGAAGAAGGTGCAGAGATCTCTGCTACGGGAGACAGTGAGTAGAGAAAGGTGAGCCTACCGTTCCCTCGTGAGCTCTTGGACGCTATCACGTTCCCGCAGAGGAGAACAAGCAGGAGGAGGACGCACGTGAATCCTCGCCCGCCTCTCATCTTCCACACTTGCCAAGGAAGGGAGTTTAGTGGTCAAAAGAGGAGTGGCGCGCAAGGTCTGTGTTCTTTCGCGCAAGCCCACCAAGCGTCGCTGGCCAGACCAGATAATTTCTTTTTAAGGACAAGGGTCTGGACGGCCGCATTTCAGGTTTGGGTGTTTTGGCTGCGCTAAGTCCAAGCACCTGCGAAGGACACGGAGACACGGAGCTCGACCGTCAGCACCTGGGCAGCTTCGCAGCCATGCACAAGCGAGTGGGCTGCACCACGCAAGGTTGGCGCGAACCTTCCATGTCCGCAAGAAGCAAGTGTCTTCTGCTCTTTTTAACGCTTTTCCTCGTGATATGGGAAATGGAAACTCCGAATATAGGAATGAAAAGAATGAGAGCACGAAGCTGACGTCACCTCGCCGAGCAGTTCGCCGAGCATTGTGGCGCCGCTTTGCTGTATCGGCGTCGTTCATTGAAGCAAGTGACTTGGGCGTGGAGGTAAAACAGCAAAGGCAAGTAACCACAGCACCGTTCAAAATGGCCAGCAAGTCAGGATACAAGGGTAAGGTCCACGTGAGCACCGTCATTGAAGCGCCGCTCGAGGCAGTCTGGGCAGCGGTTAGCTCATTCTCCGACCTTTCGTGGGCGGGCCTCTCCTCCAAGCACGAGAGTACAGCTTGCCCTTCTCACTTGCCCAGCAAGTTGTGGCGCATTAATGACCTTTGGCGCGGGGGACATAGCGGAGGGCTATGCCAAGGAAGATAATGTCATTGGAAAGAACAGACGGATCGAACTGCCTGGCGACAAGCACCTCCTGGAGACCCTCAACAGCTACTCCTCCACCGTATAGTATACTCCTCTCAAACCACAAAGGTGAACTGGAACGCATTGCAATTGCTCATGGCATGCCATTCCCACAGGAGCACTTTTACACGTACTCGATAGTGGACGCGACGGGCGTGTTCCCAGGTCTCTGCAACAACTATCATGCTCGTCTCTCGTTCAAGCGCGTGACCACCAAGAACGCCACCTTTGCCGAATGGTGCTTCCCCCTTTTCCTCCAGCCCTGCTCGTGCCCGTGGCTGACGCCGAACCCGCTTGGACATGTCTTTGCCGCCACAGGAGCGCTGAGTTTGATGGTGAGGACGCAACCGGACCCACCGTGGAGAAAACCGTCGAACAAGGCGTGTTCGTTGCTGGCTTCGACAAGCTGCGACAGCTCCTGGCCGATACCCTCAAGAACTGACCAGATTAGACCTTGATGACGAAGTGCTACTCGCTTACATGAGCTTCGCGGAGCCCTTCCTGCCCCCCCCCCCCTTCTCTCCCCCTCACACGTCAGTGGACGAACTGAGGCCTCTTGGCCACGAGTCTTCCTGTTCCAATTCTACGCCTTTCTTATGTGGCAACAATTAATTGCTCCTCCACTGAGCGTTCTTGAAAAAATGACGGGGGGAGTGTCTCCTACTCGGCAGCCACCAGTGGTCGCTGAGCGCAGCAGCCTAGACCCTAACTCTTCTGTTGGACCTCAAAATACGGACGATCGAGCTGGACGGTAGGACGTTGGTGCATGACTCTCACCATCGAGGCCTATTCGTGTGTTTGAGAGCTCAACGGCCCTTTTCTGAACAGAAACTCAGCGTCTTGGGCGCGGTCGCATCTCTTGGAGAGTTCGAAGAGGACCACAAGGCGCCGTCACCCGGACTTAGGCTCATTAGGGGCCCCGACTTTGACCGCATGTGTGGCCTGGCGTTCGTCTTTGATGCCACCGGTACGGCGCCCGCTGCGGGTTCACCCTGCTTGTCTTTGGATGGCAGTACAGTGGACTGATCACCGGTATGAGCTGCACCAGATCGCGCCTCCTTCGACGATTTGAGCCAGTCCGCATCATGGACCTTCGTGACAACATGTGGTCAGCCGTTCGAGGCTATGGCCTTTGCCACCAAGTACATCGAAATCGACGTGCGAAAGAGCTCTTCTTCACTCTGGCTCGCGACGCTGTGCGTAAGTTCTTGGAGAACCTTCCGCCCTCTCGCTTCCTCTACAGCGGGGAGCCGGGCATGCTGCCCGCCTCGGCCTTCAGCCTGGCCGAGCAGTGCCTCATGCGGCTGGCGGAGATCCACCGCGACAGCCCTCCGGCGGTGCAGGAAGCCCAGCTGCAGCGGTTGCCCCGAGAGCTGCAGGAGCGCCTCCGGGTCGCCTACACGCGGGCCCGCAGCGTTGGCGCATAACAAATCGGGAAATGTTTTTTTAAAAGTGTTTTTAAAATTCCTCTTTTAAATTTAAAACAAATAGAAAATGAAACTCAGCTGGTGGCCACAAACTCGAACAAGAAGGTGCGGATCTCGGACGGGAGAAGCGTCACCACCGCAGCTTCCTCAGGAGAAGCTCTGGCCTGGTGATGTTGCTGGCGGCTGGCGTGGTGACGATCAACTCCGCCCGCGTCTTCTTCTTGGACACCGGCCGTGTGCCACTGGAGCCGGCGGACGTCGGCCTTGACGCGGTTGCCCGTGAGGTTCATCTCCGTGATGGCCTTGAGCGTCCGGCCCTGAAGGCGCAGCAACGAGGCGAGGTCCACCTCCACCGGGACCGAGTACTGCGGGCTCTCGCCGGCCTCAAAGATGTGCTGCAGCCGCACGAGCACACGAGACGTCGTCGTCGCGGCCCTTTCGTGTTTGTTCTTGTGGGCAAAGGCCGACGGGTGAGCCGAGAACTGCGTGAAGTTGAAGTAGTCCTGCGTGTAGAGCGACAGCAGGTGCACGTTGTAGGGCAGCTCCCCGTTGAGGCCGTTGAGCTGCTGCGCGCCCGCCGTGGACCTCGTCGTGGTCTGCTGATAAAGGGCCTTGTGGACGGGGAACTGCTGAAGGATGGCCAGCTTGCGGTGGAGCTGCGTCGAGGCCTGGACGCCGTCAAAGACGAGCCACAGGGCCTGCTGGGTGCGGTTCTTGTCGTCGAGCGTCTCGCCTACGCCGCGGCCGTCGTCCGACACGCAGCGGCGGTCGAGCATGATCTCGAGCTCGCCCGCGTTCAGGCTCGCTGCGCCGTGCGCCCGGTCGCTGACCAGCGTCAGCTGGCGCGCGCCGTCCGAGCCCTTCTCGTCGCGCAGAAAGGCGCGGGCGACCATCGGGAAGTAGTTGGCCGGGACCGGGTCGTGCTTGGAGGCGTTGAACACGCGGCGCTGGACCAGCAGCGCGTTGTCGTCGGTGTAGCTCGTCAGCCGCGAGTCCAAGTCGGTCGTGAAGCGCGTCACGAGCTCGGTGCCGGGGTCGATCGGCCCGAGCTCCTCGGTCAGCTCGACCCAGTCGCCCACCAGCGCGTCGCCGTTGGACGCCTTGAACACGCGCACGGTCTGGGCGTAGCCGGGGCGCCAGGCCTGCTGGAGCTCCTCAACGAGCGGCCCGACGTAGCTCACGGTCTGGACCACGCTGCCACCGCTCGAAGGCGCGACGCGCTCGACGATGGCGTCGCGCCGGAGGAGCACCCAGTCAAGCTGCACCTCGCCGGCGGCCCAGCCGGCGGCGGCAGAGCTGTGGAGGTTGACCCGGAAGGACCGCTGGCCGTCGATCGGCCGCACTGTCGTCGCCCACGTGTTGTTGTTCTTGGCGCCGCCGCGCACGCTGAGGAGGATGAGCGGGTTGCGCCAGAACTCGGTGTGGACGACGTTGACGACGACGACGGTCGTTGGCGGCAGCGACGGGCCGGACGGCGAGGCCGGGACGGCCGTGCTGCCCGAGACAAAGGCCGGGTAGACCGGCGGCAGGTTGCTCGACGAAGACGACGAGGGCGTGGCGTTGGCCGACGGGGAGAAGGCCCACCAGGTCAGGCGGACGTCCTGGTCCCAGCCGCCGCCGTTGACGCGCTGGACATTGATGACGGCGAACTGCGGCGTGACGAGCTGGACGCCCGTGGCAAAGGTGTCGTCGTAGTTTTGGCCCGTGGCCGTCACCATCACGCGGGGGACGTCGGTAAAGGCGCCGGCGCTGAACTTGATCACGGCCTGGGCGACCGGCGCGCCGCGCGACGGCCCGACGTCGACCGTGCCAAACTGGGAGCCCGCGATGGGCAGGTCGGTCGCGGAGGTGAAGGCCAGGTAGTCCACCTGGAGGCTCTGGCTCCAGCCCTGCGGGTTGGCGTTGGGGTTGTCCACCCGGTAGATGTTGAACGTAACGTCCTTCGTTGTCACCGCCCGCACGCTCATCGCGAACGTGTCTATTTATAATTTTTTAATTTTATGAAACGAATTAGCATTCTTTTTATAAAATTAAAAATTGAAAAATAGAAGTATTAAAAAAAATGCGTGACGAACCGTTAAAGTCCTGACCGCGGGGCGTGGCGAGCACGTAGGGCGCGCTTGTAGCGTACGGGCGCGGGAAGTGGCGGGTGGACACGAGCAGGTCATTGTTCTGTGCGCCGCCCGCGTTGTAGCCGGAATTCGACGTCGGCCTGATGGATGGACGACGAAAGCACAAGCAGGTCAGTGATGAGCGAGAGAGGGCGTGCGCCCGCGGTAATTGTGGTGAAAGGGAAGAAGGACGCAACTGGAAGATGTAGGCGCCCGAGGCCTGGATCTCCTCCCCGCTGGCCGGGAGGTACTGCAAGAAGTCCTGCTCTACGCGCAGGCTCATCCCGCTCTTCTTGTTCGTGATTGCCCCAATCCTGAAAATAGTTGGAAAAATAGTTGGAAAAATAGATCAATTTTTTTAATGAATAATGTTATTATGTGTTTATAAAATGACAGTACCGATTGGAGGACGGATCGAGGTTTACGCGAAGGAATTCGTTTTCGATGGAAGACGCGGCCGAGCGTGGGACGGGAGTGCCGAGGTGAGCGCGCCCCGCGTCATCGTCGCCCTGCGTCAGCGCGACAATGTGGAACGTGCGCAGCTCGAGCGGCTGCAGATCCACCAGGAAGAACAAGTTGTAGGCCGCCGACCCTTTTATAACAAGGCTTACGTCAGCACAACCAATAATAAGTTTAAAAATCAAGAAAAATAAATCAAGAATTTAAACAATCAAAAACGGAGTTGGGGCGAACCAGCGTCGAGGCTGTAGGCCGGGATTGGGTTGGCCTGCGAGGCGACGGGCTGTCCCGAGGCGGCGTCCACCACCTTGACGTTGAAGGTCGCCACCGGGATCCGCATCATCTCCTTGCGCGCCCAGCCCAGCGGGTTGAACAGCGTCACGACAGTCGTCGTCGCTGCGTCCTCGGAAATGGCGGGCCCGGTCGGCTTCTGCGACCGCGCTATGGTGTTGGTGATGAAGTCATTGACGGCTTTGTTGCCCATGTCCAGTCGCGTCGTGTAGTCCACCGCAACCTGCAAAATCCCAGCAAAATTAAATTAATAATTGAATATGAATTATGAATACAAAAATAATTAAGAAATTAAGATACATTTAATAAAAATTGGGGACACGTACTGCGGTCTTCTCGGTACCGGTGACGGCGTCGTGGTGGGTGGCCACGGAGGTGGCCTGCCGGAGGACCTCCAGCTGCGAGTTGGCCTTGATCTTGGCCTGCTCGTTGGGCAGCAGCGCCGAGTCCTTGAACAGGGTAAACAGCAGTTCACCGGCGTGCAGCAAGCTGTCGCTCTGCCTCACGTAACTGCCACATCGCGACCATCATCAAATCAGCATCTGATGACCGTTGATCGGGCTCATGAGCAAGAGGGGAGGAGAAGGGGGAGGGCGAGACCCCTTTAGCGCGACGCGCGAGGTGAAGTAGCCGCTCCAGTACGAGCCGTTGGACGTGCCGTCCGCGTAGGGGAAGAAGTCGCCTGCAGCCGCGCCCATACGTATCATCAGTGCGACGCCGTCGTGCGCGATTGTTTGAGTAAAAGCTCCCAGAGGGAGGCAGCAACCGTTGTAGACGGGCCAGGTGAGGTTGAGCGTGTTGACGGCGGCCACGTAGTCGGAGAGGAAGGCATAGCGGGCCTTGACGCCCGTCCGGGCCGTGTTCTGGTTGACGTACTTGATCAGCTTGTCCATCTGCACGAACGACGTGAACCTGATCAAGAGATGCAGCTCATAAGAGGTCAGAGCCCTTCTAGAAGGAGTCGTTGAAGATGCGAATCTTCCGGACGTACGCCTCGCGGTGGGCAAAGTCGTCGCCAAAGGGCACGAGGAGCTTGTTGTGGCGGTAGTACTGTGCGCGGTTCTTGGCCATCTTCACAAAGTTGTTCACCATCTGGTCGACGTTTTCGTCAAAGATGCGCGGGTCGTCCTGGATGTAGACACCGTTCCAGCCTGAACTCACAGGTGGAGGTCGAGGTGAAGTCAGAGCTCGGTGGACAAAGGCAAGAAGGAGAGCGAAGACAAGGGACGACGGACCGTCATCGTCGTTGAAAGCGCACTCGCTGGGCGAGGAATACCAAGTGTCGAGGACATGGACCCAGATCTCCTTGCCGTCGGCGGGACGCCACACAAACTCGAGGCGCTTGTCGGCCTTCCACCGGTCCTTGATGTCCAGCGGGATCCGGTTGAGCACGAAGCCGTCGAAGCCGACGTCGGCCCAGAGCGAGGCCGTCGCCGCGCTGTGGCCGAACGGGTCGATGTGCCAGGCCGACCGCGCGTGCGCTCTGCTCGGCGTTGGTTGTGCAGTGAGTGAGTTCAGGGATGACAAGACAAAGATGAAACAAGGAAGAAGAAGGACGAACCCGAGCTCCTTCTCGAGGAAGGCCGCGCCGTGGCTCATTTGGTTAATCTCCTCATAGTAGGTGGTCACGCCCTCATCGTTCATGGCGATGCCGCCTGCAGTTGCCGAGAGGCCGATCAGAAACAACGCCCAACGATGGCTGATGATCATGAGCAGAGCAGAGGAGACACGGACCAAGGTTGAACTCGAGCTGGCCACGTCGATAGAGGGTGCGGACCTGGTCGCGGCGGGACTCGGGCAGGCGGTCCCACCAGCGCTGGAAGTAGGCCATCTCCACGTACGTGAACTTGCGCTCTGGATTGTCTAGCAACTGCTGGATGCACGAGTCCAAGATCCATTGGACCTGGATTGCCAATAGAGAATAGAGGTGAGGTGAAGCAGCGATTGATGAAGATGAGGAAAAGATGTAGGGACCTGGCGAATGTAGTATTGATCCACAGAAAGAAGCCAGCCAACGTCATCATGGGTGTGAGGAATGACGAAAACTTCTATCACGTCGTCATCTGCAGCTGAGGCGCCAGATCTGCACGAGGTCGCGTGGGTGCTTCAGCAAGCGAGAAAAGAAAAATGAAGTGCAAGGGGAAAGCAACTCACCCGGCAGCGTGCGGCAGGGCTAAAGCAAAGAGGACGAGGGCCGCCACAAAGCAGGTTGCACCCGCTTCAAGGCGAGGCATGTGAATGTTCTAGTTGGGGACAGGGAGGGAAATGAGGAAGAGTGTCCCTTGTCCCGCATCGCAATTTATTCGTCGGTACCAATCGCCACAGGACAACGAAGGCTTTTTGCTCGTGAGGTACAATGAGTCGGTCAGCCACCTTACGCGTTGGCTCTACACGGCTGGGTGTTCGGCGTTGGGAGGCGAGGGCGCTTGCTGTGGTATCCAGCCGTCCCATCGCCGATGTGGGTGGTGGGCCAAGGCGGCTGCTGTACGATATGGCGGACCATCTTGCTACACTCATTTCAACGCAGTCTTATTGCTCCCCACTCAACAGGCAGTGTATGATGCACTTTGCATGCATGTATATGCGATACACTGTGCCGCTCAACTGCGGAGCTGATCGTGCAAACTGATGTTGCGGCTGCTGTGTGATTCCTACGGGTCTGATCGCGCTCAACACAACCCACGGAGATCTGCACGATGCGTTTTGGGTGATGTTTATCTTATCTTCTCAGAAGGCGAGCTTGGGCAGCTCGATCTCGTGCTCGACAAGCTCGCCCTTTTCCTCACGCATCTTGCGGTCGGCCGCCGCGGCTGCGACCAAGTGTGCCATGCGGGGCCGCTTGGCCGGCGGTGGTGACGCGACGTTGGAGGTGACGGCCGGCGTCGATGGCGAACCACTGCCCGCAGCCGATGC
The DNA here is from genome assembly GCA_002179805.1 of Acanthamoeba lenticulata. Classification (NCBI taxonomy): domain Eukaryota; phylum Discosea; order Longamoebia; family Acanthamoebidae; genus Acanthamoeba; species Acanthamoeba lenticulata. Next base: position 35,264 of record NAVB01000506.1, read on the forward strand.
CCGCTTGCGCTTACCGGCCGCCGGCGATGGCGTGGATGTTGGCGCTGCGTTGGAGGCACCGTTGCGCTGTTGCTGCTTCTGCTTGTTATTGGTCGCTGGCGACTTGGCCTGCTGCTTGTTTTGCGGCTTCTGCTGCTTGGGCTGCTGCTGTTGCCCCTTGGCTGGCGACTTGGCTTGTCGCTGTTGCGGCTGCTGCTTGGGGTTCGCTGGCGACTTGGGGGCCTGTTGTTGCTGCTGCTGCTTAGCGGCCGGTGATTTGGCCTGCTGCTGCTGCTGCTGTCGCTGCTTGGGCTGCTGTTTTGGGTTCGCTGGCGACTTGGGTCCCTTGGCGGTCGGTTCTTGGCCCTGCTTCTGCTGCTTGGGCTGCTGCTGTTGCCCCTTGACCGGCGACTTGGCTTGCTGCTGCGGCTTGGGCTGCTGCTTCTGCTTCGCAGCCGGCGACTTGGTCTGCTGCTGCTGCTGCTGCTGCTGCTTGGGGTTGGCTGGCGACTTGGCCTGCTGCTGTTGCTTAGCGGCCGGCGACTTGGGCCCCTGCTGCTGCTGCTTGGGGTTGGCTGGCGACTTGGCCTGCGGCTGCTTCTGCCCCTTGGCCGGCGACTTGGTCTGCTGTTGCTGCTGCTGTTGGCCCTTGGCTGGCGACTTGGCTTGCTGCGGCTGCTTCTGCCCCTTGGCTGGCGACTTGGCCTCTGGCTTCTTCGGCTTCTGCTTCTGCTTCTTGGCGTTGGCCGGCGACTTGGCCTGTTGTGGCGGCGCCGTCGCTTCGGGCTGCGTCGGTCCGTTCGCCGGGCTCTCCTCCCCTTCCTCGTTCGTGTTTTTCCGGTTGTTCTTCCTCTTCTTGTTGCTGCTGCTCAGGGGCTGCGGACCCGATGCTGAGACCGCAGCGCTGTCGTCGGTTCGATCGAAAAAGATCGACCGGGACTGCGTCTCAGGCTTCTCCGTGGCCTCCGCCTCGTTGTCGCCGTCGTCGTGGCCGTCCTCAATCGCAGCGTCCTCCTCGGCTTTCCTCTTCTGCGGCGCAGCGGCCGACTGCTCGCGCTTGGCCTGGTTGGCCGCGGCCCTGTTTTTCCACTTCTCCTGCCACGGCCGCGGGGGCGGGGTCGCCTTGGCCTTCTTCCTCACCGTCTTGCTGGACACCTCTCGCGGTGGGCCCTCCTCGTCATCCTGGTCCTCCTCGTCTTCCACCTCGTTTTCGTCCTCCGCGCCGGCGTTGCTGTCGGTTGTCTTCTCAGAGACGATTTCCATCGCATCCTCGCCGTCCTCTGTGGCGGTGGACGATTCCACGATGGGCGCGGGCTCATAGGAGACGACATCGACCTCGCCCTTGCGCCGCCGGCGGATCTTGATGACCACAATCTCGGGGCTCTGGTACACTTCGTCAAGTGCCGACTCTGGGATCTGCGGCCGCGAATCACTTGACGTGTCACCAAAGGACGCGAGGCGCGCAAAACACGCACACGACACGACACGAACGTACACGCTCTGCTATGAAGTTGGCGCTCTTGAGGTGCTGGTAGAACTCGGTTTCTGCATAGCTGCATCCCACACAACAATTTCGAGCATTATAATTTAATAAATGTAACAAAAAAAAAGACGCACAGTAAATGAATAAATTTTTAAAACGCAGAGCGCACCTGTTGCGGCCGTAGGCGAAGAAGATCTCCGTGTCGGAGTGGGACAGCGACAGCAGCGCGAGCATGAGCGCCGGGATGGCTTCCGGCACGTACATCGTGTCGGTCGCTGGGTGGCCAGAAGACAAACACGCACACAAACAAGAGGGTAACATGAGCCGCAGCGCCATAAGCGCACGACGTGCTGAGAGTCCAGCTCTTGCCGTCGTCGTTGTTGTTGGTTGGCGTACCCACGATCAGGTCAAACATCTTGCCCTCGAGCGCTGGGCTGGCCTTGCCCCTGGAGTGGCGCAGCGGCGCGAGTCAGACACGGCAGATCAGGAAAAGGGACCACAGCCTAGCGTCGCACCATTCAAACTCCTCGGCCGTGAGGGAACCACCGGGGTGGGCGCTCGCCGTGACGTTCTTTCGCAGGATCTCCATGGTGGGGCCCATGTCCGTCAGCACCACGTCGGCCACGCCTGAAAGCAAGCAAACGCCGAGTCAGGGCGGGGTTGTTGTCGCGGAGACGCACGATAGGAGCCAAAACGCGGCGCAACAATACCGAGATGCGAGAGGACGATGCCGACTAGACCGCAGCCGCTGAAGAAGACAACATCATGATGAGCGTCCACGTCGGGGAAAAAAGAAAACCACGTGTGTCCGTGTATATGTGTGTGTGTGTGTGTGTGAAGACGTACGCGCCTAGCTCGATGGCCGACGAGTGCTCAGCCCAGTAGCTGGGCGTGAAGATGTCATTCTTCTCAAAGTACTTGCTCAGCACGATGCTCTGCACAAGGAAGCCATAAGAGTAGAATCGCAGCTGAGTTAAAGGAGAAGCCAAACACATACCGAATCCCAAACGGTGGAACCCAAAGTCGCCTTGGACTGGTAAATCATGAGCTGCCCGTTTAAGTGTGGAGATTTTTGAGAAATTCACACAGATACAAACAAGATTAGCGATGAAAAACGTCAAGTAGTCATCCAACAAGGTAGGGAGCTCAAAATTGACAACGAAATCACGACGATCGCACAAAATCGCAAAAGATTCTCAAATCTGTACCTGCTTTCCGGAGGCGAGCTGGTGGTTGTAAGGCTTGTCGAAGCGGGCCCATGAGGGCAAGCCTTCTCGCTTCCATCCCCACGCCGCCAGCGCCTTCAGTCTGTCCTTCAGCGTCGCCATCTCCACCGTATTGTTGCAATTTCCGAGCGCAATCTCTGCCCGGATCAAAAGCAGTTCTCTGTTCACGCTTACGTCAGCTTAACTCCGGCATGTTATTTAATTGTTTTCTTTTTCGTTCAGTGTTTTCGAACTCAACCAGAGATAGAGATGGAGGTCCCAAGTGGCGACAACAGCCCGCGAGGCCAGGACGAGCAGGAGACGCCGCAAGAGGCGCGACAGCGGCTGCTTCGGCAAGAGATCATGAAGATTCAACGTGATGCCGCTCTATCAGCGCAGGATAAGGCGAAAAAGATCCAAAAACTGATGATGCGCAGCTGGCAACCATCTGGCAACAGCACAGAAGGAGAGGGTGAGGTGTCGCCTCACTCCGACGCCCCCCTCAAAAAGAAGAAGCAATCTCGTGAGGAAATTACAAAAGTGACTTACGCCGTACGTTCTTGCCTCCTTCCGCGCCTTGCACGAGAACACGGTCTCGTGCCGCACAAGACTAACAAGCTGCTCTCCTCTCCATGTTGTGTAGGATGAGGCAGCTGGCATCCTGGGCTGCGCCCACTACAAGCGTTCGTGTAAAATCAAGGCTGACTGCTGTAAGCGCTGGTACTGCTGTCGCATCTGCCATGACGATGATCAGGACCATCAAATCAATCGGTTGCTGCCCTCCCCGTCAACCTCTTCGCTGGCCCGCCTCTTCTCACGACCTTCTTCCTTCAGATACGCTACAAAGAAGATGGTTTGCATGTACTGCTCGACCATCCAGCCCGTTGGTCCCAACTGCAACTCTTCTCAATGCAGTACGGCTCAAATTGATTGTTACCACCTCTTCCCTCCTCATACCCTTCTCATACATTCGTCGAATCAAACATCACTTAGATGGCCGGCGACTTACGCACTACTACTGCGACCTGTGCAAGTTCCACGATGACGACGCTCAGAAGAACATCTATCACTGTCCCGACTGCAAGATTTGTCGAATCGGCAAAGGCCTCGGCATCGACCGATTCCACTGCCAGAAGTGCAACATCTGTACGCCGTTTCACCTGCCCACTCGCCAGTCATCAGCGCATCAGTGACCTCATGCGTGGCTGCTTAAACCAGGCCTGTCGCTGGAGTACCGCGACCACAAGTGCATCGAGAACAGCCTCGGCTCCAACTGCCCTATCTGCCACGTCTACATGTTCACCTCCCGGTACACAATTTTCTGCGTTTGGTACACTTGAACGTTAAAGTGTAACGTGCTCACTTTGGTACTGGCGCGCCAGGGATCCCGTGAGCTTCATGCGATGCGGACACGCGATTCACACCGCGTGCTACAAGTCCTACATCATGACCAACTTCACATGGTGCGCTCACCTGCTCACCCCAAGAGACCTACATGAGAGGACTGGATGATAATGATGATGATGGTGATGATATTCAGCCCGATTTGTCACAAGTCGATCCTGGACAACCTGAGCTCGTGGATCAGGCGCATGGACAGGCTGGTCGATATGTCGACCATGCCCCCCGAGTACCGCGTCGCCAAGGCGACCATCTTTTGCAACGACTGCGAGCAGCGATCGACCGTGGCGTACCACTTTATCGGGCACAAGTGCCAGAACGAGGAGTGCGGGTCCTACAACACCAACGTCCTGTCCACCGAGGGCATGCCGCTCTTCTCAGCCAGCGGCCAGCTCCTCTCGTCGCCCGCCGACGAGGCCGACGCGGCAGCGGCCGCAAGCGGCGAAGGCAGCGGGAGCGTCGATGGCGCCGCGGCCTCAGCGACTGGGGCGGAGCCGCAGGAAGGCAATGGTGGTGACGATCAGACGGTGGATGGGCAGCAGCGACTGCCTGTGTATCAAGTGCTCCACATGCTCGACCAGAACGACTTCTCGGATTTGGACGAGGAGGAAGACGATGACGACGAGGACGATGATGAGGATGACGACAGCGCGGCAGAAATGAACGCGGAAGACGAGGACGATAGTGAGAGCGAGAATGAGAACGAGGGGGAGGCTGGTGAACACGCACCTCCTTGTTCGGGCCAGTGATTTGCTGTGCAGCGGCTGGTGTTCTTCTCGCTCAACAGTCAAAACACTTGCCTCTTCCTCTTGTAGTTTTTTCGCTTTTGCTTTTTTTTATTTTTAATTTTATGTATTTATGAAAAGTGCTGTGGGGCTGTACACCACAGTTGTGATGAATGCTTTGCTTGCTTGCGCTGCCGTCTGCCCAGATCAGAGAGCTCATAGAAGGGCCAAACCAAGAGCGAGGGGCCAAGGTCTTGGGGAAGAGCTCCTCCGAGAGAAAGTCTCCCGATCGGCTCCGCCTCGCGCCCCAGCAGGTCCCGCCGCGTCTCCACCAGGCGCTGGCCGCGGCGGGGAGGCGATCGTGTTCCGGTCTCATCTGAGGGAAACTCGTCGCTGCTGCTGTTGCTGCTGCTAGGCAAGAATTAAAAAAATCATCGATTGTTGTTGTTGATGTTGCTCTGTCTCGTCGTCTTCTTCATAGTTGTCGTCCTGTCCTCCGGTCCCGATGCTGCTGGTCGCTCGGGCTATCGACCTTCCCCCGCCCCTCCGTCGCCCCCCTTCACGTCGTCTCACCCGGCCAGCTCCTCCTTCTCCTTCTTCTTCTTCTCCCGCTGACGACGATGATGATGATGTTCGACGACGATGTTGATGTTGAAGTTGGAAGATGCCACTACACTTGATCACCACCGCCACCGCCCATCTGATCCTCCTCGTCGCGCTTTGAAGTCGCGTGTATGAATTACATGTGGTGTTGCGGGTGGTGGTGGTAGGGATGTGGCTGTTGCTGATGCTGGCCGAGCCCGCTGCCGCCGTAGTGCTGCTGCTGCGGGTGATGATGGTGGGTCCCGCCGCCATAGTGCTGCTGTTGCTGCGGCTGGTGGTGGTAGTGATGGCCGTAGGCTGAGGCGGCGGACATCTCGGCGGCCGATGATGACGACGAAAGCGAGCTCGAGGTGGACGAGGATGTCGACGGCGTCGAGGAAGTCGTGGACGACGGGAAGTGGAGGTTGGCAAAGGTCGTGGGCTCGCCCTGGTCGGCCGCCCCAGACGTTGTTCGCCGTCGCTTGGACGTGGACGCGGTCGGGATCCCGTCGTTGGAGTTGTCGCTGTCGCGGCCCTCCACTCCCTCGTCGATGACGTGATGATGAAGATGAGGAGTCCGGCCGTCGTCGTCGGACGGCACGCGGACCGGCCCTTCGCCGTCCCGCTCGCCTCGCCCATCATCGCCACCGCTGCCGCTTTGTTGGCTGTCGCTGCCGACGCTGTTGTGGCGTGAGTGCGGCGCGCCGACAATGTTGTTGTGGCGCTGTTGATTGTCCGTCGACGCCGACTCGGAGGAAGAAGAGGAGGAGGCTCCGGCGTCGCCCTCGCGCCCGCTGCCATTGCTGTCGCTGCCGCTACCTGCGCTGCTGTCCCCCGGGGAGCTGCGCCGAAGTCGCTTGGCGGACGGTTGCTGGCCCTCGCCAAAGCCGTCGCCGCCGTCGCTGCAGCGCTCATCAGCCGTGGCGGGCCGTCGCTCGTCTTCGTGCGACGACACGTCGTCCCCGTTGTTGCTGCCGCTGCCACTGCTGTCGCTGGTGGGCACGGTGGCGTTGTTGGCCGAAGTCGCATCGTCGTCGTTGCCACGGGTGAGGAAGGCGTCGTCGTCTTCCATCTTGACGCCCGGGACGAGGGCCTTGAGCCGCTTGTTCTCCGTGATGAGCTTGGCACACAGGTTTTGGACCTGCGTCAGGTGGTCGGCGGCCTCGGTGAGCACCTCCACCTTGGTTAATCGCCGATCGTTGGTCACCTGTCGACGCCGAATGACGTCAGCAACAAGATCCGTATGTGTGTGTTCCAAGCGCTTGCGGCCGCCGCGTACTTGCTGAGGCAGGAGGGTCTTGAGCCGCTCGATGGCGCCGTTCATGTCGCTGCGCCGCCGCTTCTCGGCCATGTTGTGCCGCTCCTTTCGCACCTCCTCAGCGTGGACCTCTTCGTTCTTGCTTCTGTCGGGGAGTCCCCGAGACGGTTAGCGAGCCGTCCACAAGCTTCATCCCAAGTCCGCGTGCCACACCCCGGAGAGAGGGGACTGGGGGGGGGGGAGGCTCGAGGGACTCACCTTTTGGCCTTGTTGTCAAGTTGGTCCCACTTGGAGTAGAGCTCGAGCAAATCTGTAGAGAAACGGCGGCAAGCCAGCGTGAGTGAATGCCCCACACACCACCCGCCAATCGCTTCAACCACAACAACCGCAACAACGCGCGCCTCTCTTCCTTCACTTCTTCTGCAGCGTCAGCGCGCGTTACACCCTCGCGGTCATGGCGTGCAACCGGAGGGCACACGCTCAAGTTTGGCGGAGAGGCCAACGACAAAATTTGGTGTTTCCCGCGGAATGCGGGCCACGTCAGCAAAAAAATGTGCGGCGTGGATTTGGTAAAGAAAATGCGCGTGGAGAAGAGGGGCACGACGAGGGATCGTGAGGTTACAGCGCCGTTCCTGCCGGTGGGGCGCGTTATTGGGCGGGGATGAGGGTGCAACCAATCTTTACGCGACGCGCACAGAAGAGGGGACCACAAAGGGTCTTCTTCTTCACCCCACCACCGGATCCGAACAGGCCACACAAAAGCCAGATGGATAGAGATGGATAAATAGATGCTGAAATCGCGACACACATCGCAACTAGAAAGAGGAAAAGTGACTGGAAGATTTGAAGGGGGGTGAACAATCCCGCGGATGGTGTCAAGAAATTTCTCCGAGGTCAATCGATTGTGATGGGCATAACAAAGACCATCAAGCATCGCGACATTCTTCACATCCGCAGAAGAGAGCGAGAGACACAAAGGGGTGGGGGGAAGAGCTCGTACCTTTGGGATTCATCGAGGCGGCTGTACGGCCTGCTGTGGGCTGCTGCTGCGTGGAAACCGAGGTGGACGATGGATGCAGCTGCGAACCGGCGCCGCTGGCGATGTGACTAAGCGATACGGCTGCTTGATGGGCTGCTCCATTGGCGCCAAGCTGAGTCGAGATCGAAGGTGCTGGGAGCTGGACGCCACGATCGCCACTGCCGCGCGTGGTAACTGTAGGCAGGCCATAGCCTGCCTCACCGCTACTTCGTTGTGTCGATGATCGAGGCGAAGATTTCTCGCTCAAGCTGCCACTGCTGCCGCTCAGTGCGCCCCCATGATTCGGGAAGGGGTTGGCGCTTCCACCGTAGAGACGATCCGAGTGGCCCGAAGTCGACAGGCCGTACGGCTGCTGCTGGGCCAGGCCGTACGAGGATGGACCAGGACCCAGGCTCCCTGATGGTGATGACTTGCCCATTTGATGCACGAGGCTGTCCTTGAACGCTTCGCCCAGCCTGGACATCTGGTGGGCGGCGGCGGCCGCTGAGAGGGCACTTACGCCCATGTCCGAGCCACCGGCCGACATCGACGAGGGTCCGCGGGCGACGCTCGACATTGGCGGCAAGACGCGCTCGCTCAGCAAGCTCGGTGACGATTGATGCAATCCGCCGTGGTACGGATGCGATGGGGGCTGTTGCGTGCCGCGCATGTTGGAGAAAGATGGAAAAGAAGGCCTGCAAGAGAGGCGAGCGAGCGAGCGAGCGCAATTGAGGGTGTTGGGATGGCAGGACATTAATGTTAGCTTTGCTTACCCCCTAATTTACCTCCAAATGTTCTTGTGCTGGTTGCAGAGGGAGGCTCGAAAAACGTACAGTTGCTGTTGACCTTGTTGGCCGTAGTAATTCTTCTCTCCATCGTAATCGTATCCATCGGTAAGGCTCTGCCCTCCGCCATATCGCTGGTCTTGTGGACCTCCATAATTCATGTCGTATTGGCGAGCCGAATAGTAGTCGCCCGCAGGGAGCCGATCAGGCTCAGCAGATTGTTGTTGCTGCTGCTGCTGAGCCTGATCAAGGGCTTTCGCTAGTCTCTCTATCTTCGTTAAATTTAGCTATGACTATTGTTTTCCCTTCTGGCCTCTCGCTCTCTTGCAAGCGCTCGAGGACGGGGCAAAGGGGGGGTTGATGGCGCTGATGTGAGGCGGGGATGGATGCGGTCACCCCTCTCGTGAGCGTCCTTCTTAGAGTTCTTATTTCTCCCTCCTTTCCTTCTTCTTCTTCTTCTGCTTGCCCTGCCCTTGTCTAAGCGCTGGCTCGGAATGGGCGTGCCTCGTTGGGGTGGCAGGTCGGGTAAGGTGGTGGCCAAGAGCTAGTGAACTGTCTGGGAGGCTCGTGGCTTCCGCCTGTGCCCGTGTGCTGTGACTAAACCGTCTCCTTCTCCTCGACTTCTCTTTCCTCCTGCACCACGAGACGAGAGAAATATTTGTTTGGTGCTTTTGTCGAGCAGGACACGTGCCGCCCCTAAGCGTGACGTCGCTGACGCCCGAATTTTCATACTCCGCCTACCATTCGGAGGCTGAGATCGATCCGGATTTCCGCCAGCCACCTTAACACCATATTACTTTTGCTGGCTTATGGAGAACACGTGTGGAATGTCTGATATCTTCTTGCCGTTTGAGGAAAAAATCGATTTTTACTGGCCCCATGTGCTGTGCCCCATGTGCGTGAGGGGCAATGACCTCATCAGGATTTGGGTCCCACGCATACCAGACCCAATGCTCGCGCATTGCTGGCCCTCCGGCAACATGCTCCGTGACGCTGATCAGGGCCTAACCTCGCTTCCTTGGCGCACATGTGGTGAAGCGAAGCTGTGGCGTGCCTGCGCTTGGGCCCTGTGCTTTGGCTGCGTAGCCGGCGGTTTTTGCCCGGCCGGTGCGTTTACGACCCCAGTTCCGGGCGGGACCGTCGCAGCCGAGCCTATTCACGCTTGTGCCTGCATCGATCTTGCTCGCATCTCGTTGCTTCATTCTAAAGGTATAGCGATCCTTCCCATTGCTCCCAAGGCACACCGAGGCTCACTTCTTTGATTCGGCCTGCGCTCGTTCTTGGAAAAATGACATCTCCAGCAATCGTTGCGAGACGATGCTGTTTGCCCGTCGTGCCCAAGGCACGCGCCGGCGCCTCTCCACTTTGTTTGGTCTCATTGACGGCAACACGCATGACCTCTCCTTCCTGCCACACGAGGTTCGCCACCAAAAATCAGTGCTACCGCCGCTAAAGCTCACCCACGGTGTGCACACCGCAGCAAGAGAAGCTCTTTCAGGAGGCGTGTGCTGCGCTCACCAAGCAGTCGGTCGATTGGCACACGCTGCTGCACGTGACCGCTTCAATTGGACCCTTTATTGCTTATCACCACCGAGAGCAGTCCTCCTCTTCCTCTGCGGAGTCCTCGTCCTCATCTGAGACTGAACCTGCCGATGCAGCCGTAGACGCCGCTGACGTGCGACATCAGGTCTTGTTCGAGGCCAAGCTTTACCTTTTGGTTCGTTCTGGCACGCCGCTTCCTTCTCCCTCAGGCCTGGGGGAGTTTAGGGATAACCTAACCACGCGATTCGCTTCAGTGTCTAGTGGCAATTGCACAGAACCAAGCAGTGTGCGACAGCCTCCTGCCACTGGCATCGACAATCCAGCACCACCACCGCGAGTGGGCCCTCCGCGAGGACCGCCCCTTCTGGTTCGCTTTTTCTTTTTCATCTCTTTTTTGTAATATTTTTGCGATTTTGTAAATCATTTATTTATTTATTGATTGTTCGGCGGCCTGGATAGGTACTTGTACGAGAAGACGCCCTGGTATTGGTTGAATTACTTGGTCTTGCGACCTGGCGAAGTGCCGCACCCGCAGATCGAGCTGCGCGAGAAGCTTCGTGTACGCCTCACCTTACATTACTATCTACCAAGAGCACTCTGACCAATCCACAACACAAAACACATATCACGTGCAGCATCTGCGAGCGTTGGAGAAGAACACGTTCGCCTTCATAGGAGTGGGCAGCCGCATCCTGTCGCGCTACGAGGCGGTCGGAGGCCGAACCAGCCTGAGCGAACGGCTGCTCAACCTTGTTCACAAGAACCAACGTACGTCCTCCAACCCACTCACCACCCAGGGCTCGTTTGTCTTGAACACCACCATCATCTTCTCATCTCTTTTTATCTGTGATGGTGACGGTGCCGTTCAGTCCTGTTTCAGCGCTTCTTCACCATCCCCGATAGGTAGGCCGGCGTCCCAGTCTCGTGTAGAGAGAGAGAGAACAGATCACTGAGGCAATAACAGGGACCAGGCGCAACGGGAGGCTGAGCGAGAGCACAGAAGGCAGGAGGGCCAAATGGGGGCGCCCGCCGAGCGGGAGCACTTGCGGCTTCATTCCGTCCTGCGTTCACTCAGCCGTTCTCACGTCCCTCGCGGGGAGGACGAGGCAGATGCTGAAGACGAGGATGGAAACGAGGGGCATGAGGACCTGTTGTACAACTTGGCGCAGGGCATCGACCTGAGTCATTTTGATTACCACTCATCCGACTTTGTCCCCGCCGGTAACGATGAACCCTCTTCCTCCTCTGCCGTCGTCCCCAACATCGCCAGTACGTCTACACGGAATGCGTGGTATGGTGTGAATTATTTTTTACTATTTTATATACTATTTTTATTGTTGTAATATTTTGCATTTTGACTCATTTAACTCCGCGACGGCCGCAGACGTGTACGCGCAACTGGTCGCCAATGTGAGCCAAGCAGCGACGTTCCGAGGCCGCATGCGGGACACGCTTGACGCGTACCGACGGCCGTCGGCTCTGGCAACCTCGTGGCTCAAATACTCGCTCATCGCTGCAGGCGTCGGGCTGGGCGTCGTGACCATCACCCGACGACGAGCTGACATCGTCGCGTGGATCACCGACTTCCGCGTTCTCGCCACCAACTTCCTCCACAAGAACGTGCTTCTTGTACATGTCCTCCTCCTTCCCCTTTCTACTTCATATTTTTTGCGCCTGACCGGCGGTCGTGCGGCAGCCGCTACAAGACGTGTATGAAACGATTCGCTATGAGAAGCGAGCCTTTACCATCATGGACGCTCGGTATGTGTGTTGCTCACCTCTCTCGCGCAAGTCTTCCAGTGTGGTGTGATGAGAGGCTGATCAGTGGGCACCAGAGCGCTCGAGGCCGACGTGGAATCGCTCCAGCGGATGGTTGACGAGTTTGTGCGCAAGGTAAGTGACCTCCATCGCAATGGTCAACCAAGCAGTTATCGTGCGCAGGCATGTTCCGTAACACACCACTATGTCCACACGCAGACGAACCCGCAAATCGACGAGGCACGGCTGGCCGCGATCACCGAAGCGGCCGCCAATAGCGACATCTCGACCATCATGTGCGCTTCCGCCTTGAGTTTTACAATTATCATTTGTTTTCATGTGCCTCACTGGAGCGGGCCGCGAGCAGGCCGGTCTACGAGCGCGAGCTGGAGTCGCCCATCAAGAACGCGCTCTTTGGCGACCTGCTCTCATTGCTCCTGATTCAAGTTCACAAAGCCAAGGTTCCCTCGCTTGTGGTTCTCACACTCGGCACCCTTGTCGTCAGTTGTCTCATTCACGCTGGGCGCAGGTGGACGTAGCGCGGGCCATGCTGGCATTGGACAAGCTCATGCGCGCCAACGGTATTTTCACCGTTTATTTTACATTACATTATTGTTCATGATCGGCTGATGTGACACCGGTGGGTTGGCTGGGGACCAGAGCTCAATTTCCAGTTGTTTGCGGTGACGCCCGCCCTACTGCTCCTGGGCGGAGTGAGCCGTTACTTCTACCGCCAACTCACCCATATCGACGGTGCATCCTGCCTTCTCGGCCGCGCGCCTGTGTGCTTGTCGACGCGATGCTAAAGAGGCCGCTGTGCGCAGTGCGGAGAACGGTTCACCAGCAGATCCGGGAGACGCTGCGAAACGTGGAGCGCCTTCTCGACCTCGCTTCAGGACCAGCCTGGGCCAGCATGTCTTCCCGCCCAGCCGCCTCTGGCGCCCCGCCCAGGTCAGTGCGCTTCGTCGCCCTCGTGACGATTGATTGCGAGCTCGAGTGATGAACTGACGGACTTAGCTCACAATCCAGCCTGTCTACGTCGTTCTCTGGCTGGAGGCGCGGCTCATCGCTCGCCGTACCCACGCACGGCAGTGGTGCCAAGCACGAGTCCGACCTGCGCCTGGAGGAGACCGGCCGCCTCCTGGTTGCGATCAACGATCTTATTTTGCTTGTGCGTCGCGCCATCCTCCCGTATTCTTCTTCTGTGGTGGGCAGCTAATTCACCGGCGGCACGGACCGGCAGGCGCTTCAAATGCCGCGGCACGAGCGAAAGTGGCTGTTGGAGGACCTTCAGGACCTACAATCAGAGGAGTTGCAAGTGGGCCAGAAGCTCGCCACGATCCACCGCATGTACCACTCACATCGGTTCCTCACCGCTGCTTGAGCGAGGCCAACATTTTTGGCATATTTTCGGCCGCGACCAAAATAAAAATTCTTTGACCCAGGCCGGACTCGTACCCACGGTGGTGCTGCCACGGAACAAGCGCGTAGAATCAACGTCACCCTCATCTCATCAAGCGCACTCTCCCACCAGAGCCCACAACGATCGACGTATCGACTTAGAAGAACAGCCCTCACGAGGATTGCGCAGTGAGTCGGAAATCGGCGAGATAGCCATTTTACTCTTCCTCGAAAAGACAAGAAGCATCTCCGCCCTCCCCCCCCACAAGCCAGCCCCGTGATCAAAAACATTAGGAACTATGAACTCGGCTTCGAATGCTTCAGCCTTGTTGAAGCTACGGTCTGCGGGTGGCCGCATCGGTGGCCAGTACTGGAATGTGCACCGAAGACTTCCGCCCAGTCTCTTCCGCACCATCACCACGGGCGCACTGCGATCGCCTGGCACTCCACTCACCACCTCGATGCGCACACGCCTCACGGCCATCGAGCAGTTGGAAAACCCTGCGCTCAATGCTGAGCGCCTTCCTGCCCTCAATGGTTCCTTGTCAACCGCCATGATTTCTTTTTGTGTTTAATGCATGTGCGTGGTGCTGTGGCTAACGCTCTTGACGTCCCTCTTCCCTTTCTTTCTGCGATGCCGCTTTCGCAACCCCCCCCCCTCTCTACATCTACAGGCCGACGCTCCTTCTTTTCGGGTCATGCCAGCAAGAGACTGGAGGGCCTCGAGCGACAGGTCGAGTCTGGCCGCGCTTCTGGCAGCATCTGGGCCTCCTATTTTAGGGTACCTCACTGTTCAACTCTCTCTCTTACAACCATCTTGCCTCTCACATATCTGTTGATTTCCACAACAGGAACTCAACAAAATCGACAATCCAAAGGAAGTCATTCGCCAGTTTGAACGCCTTGAAGGTGGCGTTCCTTTCTCTCATCGCAGTTTCCTTTGAAGTCTAGCCTTACGACAAAGCACCAACACAAACCAGAGAGCGCCAAGACGCCGGAGGTCGTGAAGGAATATCTCAAGGCCCTCGTCCTCACAGGCCGACTCGAGGGCGCCAACTTGAGCCAACTGCTCTCGCGCGGCGCTTCTACATCGGGCGGCCCCGGCAGCCCTGGCCGCCTCACCCTCGTGGCCGGTATATGTCCTTTCTTGTCTATTTTATTTATTTATTTATTTATTTATAAACACAAATTATTTTATCCAAATATTGTTTAATTAATTTTTAGATAAGAATTAAAACTAACTACAACTCTGTTGCAGATACGCCGATTCCGATCACGGTCATGGGCGGCAACCTGACTGGCGGCTCTGGTGGCAGCGTCTTTAGCAAGGTTGCCAACGTCACAGGCTTCGTTGTCTCGCTGGCCATCCTTTACTACCTCTTCACCGCCATGTTCAAAGGTTTCTTGGATGTTCTCTTTTTTCTTCCTCCTCCCACTTCAAAACTTGTGTGGCTAAGTCCTGTACTTGTGGCGCGTGTGTGGGACTTTGGCTCAATCAATTGAGAAGGAGGCGACTCGATCATGGGCGTCAACACAAAGGTCAAGTTTGCACAAAAGTCGGGTGTGACCTTTGAGGACGTGCTGGGCGTGGACGAGGCCAAGTCCGAGCTGCAGGAGGTGGTCCAGTACCTCAAGGACCCTAACCGGTTTACCAAGCTCGGCGCCAAGCTGCCCAAGGGCATCCTTCTTGTGGGTCCGCCCGGCACGGGCAAGACCCTCTTGGCCAAGGCCATCGCCGGCGAAGCCGTACAGCCACCTTCCCATGTGCGCGCGTACGCGTGTGCGGGTTCATGACACACGCGCTCTCTACATGACACAGGGCGTGCCGTTCCTGTACTGCTCCGGGTCGGAGTTTGATGAGGTCTTTGTGGGCGTTGGGCCGAGGCGTGTTCGCAAGCTCTTCGAAGAGGCCAAGAAGAACGCACCGGCCATCATCTTCATCGATGAGCTCGATTCGGTTGGTGGGTCGCGCAACCGGGACCACCACCAGGTCTATACCCACACCATCAATCAGCTCCTCACCGAGATGGATGGGTACCTCCTTTAAACCACGACATCACAGCCACATCACGGCGACGATGCTCACACCACACCGCAGCTTCCAGGAGAACCAGGGAGTTATCGTGCTCGCGGCGACCAACTTCCCCGACGTGCTCGACCCGGCGCTCACCCGGCCCGGCCGCTTCGACAAGCAGGTTGAGGTGCCCCGACCCGACGTGCGCGGCCGCAAGTCGGTACGTGTAGCTCATCAGGGCTTTGCCCTCCTCCCCATGTTGATGCCGCTGGCTGATGTCGGGGCGTTGGCAGATCCTGGAGCACTACCTGAAGAAGATTGTCGTGGCGCCGGACGTGAACGTGGAGATGATCGCACGTGGTACGCCGGGCTTTACGGGTGCCGAGCTGGCCAACCTGGTCAACGTCGCTGCGACCAAGGCGGCGACCAAGGGCCTTGAGGCCGTGACGACGGCTTGCATCGACGAGGCACGCGACGACGTCATGATGGGTGTTCAGCGCAAATCGCTCCTCATGTCCGACGAGGAGAAGCGCCTCACGGCCTACCACGAGGGCGGCCATGCGCTGGTCGCGCTCTACACTGAGGGCGCCCGCCCGCTCCACAAGGCCACCATCCTGCCGCGCGGCCGCGCTCTCGGCGTGGTACGGCACATTACTCGAGGCAAGCCGCTCGTTATTTTTCAAATGGGATTTACTGATTTTATTTGTTATTGTGGCGCAGACACATTTCCTCCCGGAGAGAGACGAGCTGAGCCGGTCGCGTATGGAGCTGCTGGCTGACGTGGCGGTCTCCATGGGCGGCCGTGCCGCCGAGGAGATCATCTTCGGGCCGAAGATGGTCACCACAGGCGCGTCGAGCGACTTCAAGCAGGCAACGCGGGTGGCCAACGCGATGGTGGCGCAGCTAGGCATGAGTGACAAGGTAGGGCCGGTCTACCGGGACGAGCGCGATCTCGAGCGGGCGTCGCCCGAGACCCGCAAGCTCATCGAGAGCGAGGTTGAGGCCCTCCTCCAGGTCCGACCTTCGCTTTCGTTCTTTTGTCGCTTTTTTCGTTCTTCCACAATCCACTCACACACAGGCGGTGAACAACACGCGCAGACCCAGTACGCGCAGGCGAGAAAGATTTTGACGGACCACAAGGAAGAGCTGCACCGACTGGCTCAGGCCCTGCTCGAGCATGAGACCCTGAACAAAGAGGAGATTATGGCTGTCATCAAGGGCAAGAAGCTCACCAACCTCTTCTACCAGTAAGAGAGGAAACACAAACGTACAGAGAGGGTTGGTGGAAATAGAAAAAGGGGTTTCTTCACGACTTTCATTTCCAGGAGTGCCGGAGTTGGCCGACGGCCGCAGGGGATTGGTTGCGCTAATAAGTTAATTTTTTATTCCTTGGCTCTGCTTGCTCATTGGCCGTGGCTCTGCTTTGCAGACAAGAGACGACATTCGCCTGTGCTCCTACCCCCTGCTGCCCCTATTTGAAGCCAGCGTCGTCTTCATTCTTCTCTTCTTTACCCCTCGCGGCCAGCAAAACCAACCCCACCCCCAGCCACAACCCCCCCAAACAGCATGTCGTTCACTGAGAAGCTCGACCCGGAGGCGCTCGCCTACTTCAACCAGGTGGCCCAGAAGCCCTTCTCCCAGCAGGCCGTTGCCTTCCTCAACGCCTACTGGCCTGAGGTTAACGACCAGGCCGAGTTCATCTTCACGTACGTCTCGTTACCCACCTTTCTATTCGTTCGTTCGAGTGCGGCACGCTTCAATCTGAGCGCTGCCTCACTTGGATCGAGTGTGCGTGGGCCCGCTACGTGGCACAAAAACACTACTTTTTAAAAACGGGCTTGATCCTAACCTTAAGAACCTTTGCAGTGTCTCGTGGGAAGTGATCAAGTATGCCGACATGCACAGCAAGGGTATTTCGCTGCGCCACCTCTACGAGGAGGGTCACGATCTCGATTTCGACATCGGTCTCTATTTCTACGAGCAGCTCTGCAAGTTCGTGGAGGAACCCAAGAACAGCAAGTGGGCCTCGGCCCCCTTCCAGCAGTCGCAGCCCACCATGATGACTGCCATCAAGCGCAAGCAGGAGCTCAGGGAGCGCGTCGACGTCAACTTCGACGGCCGCGTGTCGTTCCTCGAGTACCTGCTCTACCAGTACAACAACGTCGCCAACCCGGCTGACTTCTGTAAGAGGTCGATGGTATGTCTTCGCTCCATCAGCAGTCACTTCACTGAGAATCCAATTCTCACAATCAATTGGCTCTGTTCCTGTGCAGTCCAACCCTGATGAGCACCCCGAGATCCGTGCCGCCCGGCTCGCGCTCGAGGAGGTCAACAAGAGCATCAAGGCCTACGAGGCTGAGAGGTACCGCCTGACCGAGGAGTCCAAGCTGCCCGGCGTCAAGGGCCTCAAGGCCACCAACGAGCTCGCCCAGCTCGACGCCAGCCCCCTCGCCGAGAAGCTCAACAAGGCTCTCATCACTGCCGAGGCCGCTGTGCGCATTGCCGTCCGCAAGTTCGGCGGTCAGAGCGGTGGTGGTGCTGGCAGCGAGACTGGCCCCACGGAGGGCGCCCTCTGGTGGATGTCGCGCGATCTCGAGGAGAAGCAGAAGCACTACGGCAAGAAGAAGTAAGCTGTGGGCTGTCTTCGCTACCTTCGCCTCTCTTCCTTGTAGAAAATAAATCCAAAACACTCTTCCTACCCATTCCTGCCTATTCCTTATCATTGCAATCTCTGCTCTGTGGCCGAGGGCACCTTGCCGCTTGTTTGCGCTCCCGTGTGCGCAGCAGCCACCTTAATAATGTCAAGTTGGCGGGAAATGAAGGGCGAGCAAACTGGCGCCAAACGGCAAACCAAAATCAGATTTTGTAAACGATGAAGGCCATCACGCGGGCGCCCACAGATAATGTGTGGTCCTCCACGACCACAAGCAAAGGCTATGGTCCCGAAACGCGGCTCAGCATGTATCTCGTGCCCCCAACAGGCGAGATCACCGTTGAAGAGCTTGAGCTTTATGCCATTGATCGGCTGAAAGGTGCACCTTCCTCCCTTTACCAAGGGAGTGCGTTGTAGCCGGTAGAATTGACATCCCCTTCCTTTCATTAGTTTTGAAGGAAATCGATAACATTCGAGTTCGAGGCCTTTCAGGTACCCAAAGTTCATGCTTAATGTCTGAACCACTATTCACCTCGCTGAGCCTGCAGGCGCGGCGTACTACAATCGGATGCGTGAATTTGCTGATAAGTACTTGCCGCTGCGCACCTCGGAGGAGCAGCGAAAGGACACCATCTCTCATTTTCTCCTTCGCTTTGCCTACTGCCGCGGTGCGCCCTCCACACGCATTCCTTCCGTGTCGGAGCAGCGTTACTTGTGGTTGTGCTTATTTTTATGCACAGGCGACGACCGCAAGTGGTTTATTCGCCAAGAGGCTGACCTCTTCCGTTACCGCCTCAAGAATAACGTTCCCGAGTTCATCAAGCAGAACAACCTCCACTACGAACATGCACGTGCTTCACCTCTAAACCTCACAACCTGAGCAAGCATGCTGACGACTGACCGTCATTCACCCGCACAGATCTCGACTGAAGAGTTTACGCGCTATGGCGAGGCCCTGCGCCATCTGGTGCGGTCTAATCGACCTGCTGACAAGCGTTCGGCTACCTTTGCGCAGGACGAACCCGAGCTCTCGCACACGTCCTTCTTCAAGGTTCGTCCTCCAGCCGATTTAAGCACGCTACCAGAATGGCAAAACTAATGCGTAGTTGAACTCTCTGGAGGACAGGTGCCCTTTGAAAAGGCGTGCGAGTTGGTGGCTAAGCGCCGAGTGATTATGCGCCGTGGCTTTGCCTTCCTGCACTTTGAGGACCTCGTATCGATCATCTGCCGCGAGTTTAAAGACACGCTGGCCCTTGGGCTCGACGCTGCCGAGCGGGCCTTTCCCGACCGCGTCGCACAGGACGAGCGCATTGCGGCCTTTATGCAGAACCTGCCCCGCCAGTACATCGACAAGGACTGGTCCAAGGTGACCCAAAATGGCACACTCGACCCCTCCAACATCGATGAGGTACGATTGCGCTTTCTCAAGCGCCCGAGCCAGCAAAAGTTGCGAGTGAGCTCAACGTCACAACGCGCTCTCGTTTTTTTGTGGCGCAGCTGGCCAAGCGCTCGTTCCCTCTTTGCATGCGCTCCATGCACGATTCGCTGCGAGCCAAGCACCACCTCTTCCACGACGCTCGCATGCAATACGGCCTCTTCCTCAAAGGTGCTCCACCGCCCGTGCCCGTCCCCTTCCCCCAACTTTACTGAATTCTAAGAATGAAATCAAT
Organism: Acanthamoeba lenticulata; assembly: GCA_002179805.1. Lineage (NCBI taxonomy): Eukaryota > Discosea > Longamoebia > Acanthamoebidae > Acanthamoeba > Acanthamoeba lenticulata. The sequence continues at coordinate 54,738 of NAVB01000506.1, forward strand.
CGAACTAGGGATCGGGCTCACGCTGGAGGATGCGCTGCGATTCTGGAAGGCCGAGTTCACACGGCTGTCGCGCATCACCCCGGAGAAGTTTGACAAGGAGTACGCCTACAACATCCGACACAACTACGGTCTCGAGGGCCGAAAGGCCGACTACACGCCCTACTCGTGCGTCAAGATCATCACTTCCCAGCCCGCCGCCGACAAGGTTCTTTTCTTCTTTCTACTTCTCTTTCGTCTTCGTATCACATGAGCTCATGTGACGCCGTCTCGTAATAGGAGCACGGGTGTCCCTATCGACACTTCTCGCGCGACCGCCTCGTGACGACGCTGCAGAAGCACGGTCTGGCCTCGCACGAAGTCGAAGACATCATCGGCGAGGTCGACGGCCAGCGCTGGGGCGTACGACCTCTCCCTCCTTCACTATCTTCTTCACCTCCGGGTCCGGGCTCCTTTCTCATGTCATCTGGATCACATACGCGCAGCACGCGTGCCACAAGTACTTCACGGCGCGGCACAAGGGCTACTCGATGACAGAGCTCGTCATCAACCACCCGCAGCAGTATTACTCGCACTCGTGTAACTACTACAAGCAGACGACACCGCAGCAGCCTCAAGAGTGATGCATCACGAGACATCGCGCCATTTGTTCTCTTTTTGTCTTCATGGAGGAGACATCTTGGTCCATCTCGCCATTTATCATGTTGTTACGGCGCTTGTTGACTTCTGCCTTCCTTCTTCTTCTTCTTCCTTTTGAGTCTGGCTTCCTCTTCTGGAACTACTTCTCCTTTTGCAGAATTGCAGGGAAACTAAGAAATTCGGTTGGACAATACAACGCCTTTTGGGCAAATACAAAGATGAGCAGTGTGGCTGTGACTGAGGGGTACCTCACCAAGCAAGGGGGCAAGGTCAAGACCTGGAAGAGGAGATGGTTCACATTAGACACCAACAACATCTTATCTTACTACACAAATGTGGTATGTTGTGTCGGCTCACAACTTTAGCTGCAACCTCTAACCTGCCTTAAAGGGGGCAGAGTTTAAAGGCTCCATTAACATGGTCGAGGCTGGAGAGATCAAGGCCATTACCCTGAAAAAGAAGTACCCTCACATGTTTGTGGTTCAAACACCCTTGCGCCGCTACAGGATTGCAGCCGACAATGAAGCAAGTGTACGTTCTTCACTTTTTCAGTTTCACAGTAGTGCTGGGCCTTACCCATGAGTGCTGTGTAGATGGAAAAGTGGCTTGAAGCTTTGATCAGGGCCAGGGATAACACGGTACCTTGGTGCTTCACAGACACACTGCGCCACAGCCCAGGCTTATCTTCTTTGTGCACAGACAGAAGAGGAAGTGCAGAGAAGGCAAGCCACTACGTTAGCCACACGACAAGCCGAAGCTGAAAAGGCTAGGATTGAAGCAGCGGTTGCGACACTGAGAAGGGGAGTACTGCCTGGAGAGATGCCACACAAGCCACCTCCCGCCAGGAGGGACACCCATCTTAGTGAGAACGCTTTTCCACGACTACTTCACCTGCAAGGCACAAGTCTGTCCAACATTGCAATAAGCCACGTAAGCCTTATCTCCACCTGTTGCCTTCAGATGGATTGCTCACGACTTTTGAAATCAGGAGCCCACAAGCAGTTTGTATGTAAATGGTTCTGATGTATTTATACTGGACAACTTCAAGACCGTTTACACATGGGTGGGTGAGAGGTACAACTGGACTAGCTTCTGACTTAGTTGGAGAGCGTAACCTTACTTTACTGTACCAGGCCAAACTTGTGGCAACAAACGTTTGCTGCTTCTCTTACTCGGGCTATTGACGACGAACGCGGCTCAGACGTGCTCAACCTTGTCCTTTCCGGTATGGAGTGTGCAAACCTCCTCATATGTGGTTTCTTTATCGCATACTTACCACACCCACGACGTAGATGACTCTGGCCCTGATGCGGAGGACTTTTGGAACTTGCTTGGTGGACGACCAGCCCACCTGTCGTTGGCTCCAGCACCGCGGGCTCCCTTTGTCCCTGTCATCTTCAGGTGCGTGACTAGCCTTTGGCGTTTTGGTGCGTTGCCTTTGACTGACGCAACTGGCTCTACCACTTCACAGGCTCTCAGACGCTACGGGTCAGATCACGTTCAAGGAAGTGACTCGAGGTCGATGTCCCTTTGCACGGTCCCTGCTCGACTCACAAGATGTATTCGTCATCGACCTGGGCTTCCATATTTATGTGTGGATCGGGCAGAGGTCCACACGAGACGAGCGGGAGAACACAATGCGGTATGCTGTGGCCTACAAGAGGGAATATCAGCGACCAGCGCATCTGCACGTAGAGTGTGTGATGGACGGCGGTGAGAACGAGGTGCTCTATGCATTCTTTGCATAGGCGTGTGGCGATTGGTTGTACTGTACTAGCTCTCTTTCACAGCTTGTTTTGCTTGTTTTTATTTTACTCGAAATGGAAGAAGAAGCTGGAGCTCGGGTGGTGCTGGAAGAAGAAGAAGAAGATGAGGGGAAAGAGTTGCCCACAATAATGGACCTGTCCGGTTCAAGCCAAGACACCTCCACTTCGGTGAGGTTTCAGCTTGTTAGCGACATCCATCTTGAGTTCCCCGGCTGTATTTTTAAGCTCCCACCTATTCCTGTTAACGCCCCCATCCTCTGCCTCTTGGGTCGCTCTCCCCTTCCCTCTGCTTTTGTTTGTCGCTTTCTCTCTTTTTTGTTCCTTTTTTCGACCACAAATTGACTCGTCCGCCTTCAGGTGACATCGGGTACCCAAGCGAGGAGACCTACAGGCAGTACCTCCTGGATCAAGCCGACCGCTTCGAGCACGTCCTGGTCGTGGCGGGCAACCACGAGTACTACAAACAGGAGAGCGTCCAGCACGCTGACCGCCTCATCGTACTCCCCCCCTCTTTCTAAACCACCAGTGCCACCACGTGGCCGCTTCTTCTGACCCTCCTTGGGACGGGTCTGGCCTGGGCGCCGGCGTACAGGACCAGATTTGCGCCGAGCGAGACAACTTGCACTACCTCAACAAGCGCAGCGTGCGCATCGGTGACGTCCTCTTCCTTGGCTGCACGCTCTGGGTACCCTTCACCGCCCTTTCTTCAGATGGACCGTGCGACCTAACGAGGTCCTCTTCTTCTTTGGTTGGTTGGTTGGGCGCAGAGCTACATTCCGCCTGATTCGATGCTCAAGGTGAGGGCCATGTGCAACGACTACCGCGCCATCCGCGTCGACGGGCCGCCGCCACCGGCGGATGGCTCGGTGCTGTCGGCCGTCGGCGCGCTCGGGTCGTCGGTGTCGCGCTTTTTGGGCCTCGCCGCAGAGGAACGCGGCGGCGGCGCCTCCGCCTCCGGGCCCGACCCGACGGCGGGCGAGGAGGTCCGCCACAATCTGAGCCCCGAGGAGACCAACGCGTGGCACGACCAGCATGTGGAGTGGCTGGTGGGGGAGATCGACCGCGTCAAGCAGGCCAACGACGCCGCGGCTGCGCAGGGTGGAGCGGACAGGGTCAAGGTGGTCGTGCTCACCCACCACGCCCCGTCCAGGTTCGGCTGCATCCGGCCCGACAACGTCCTCGACGAGATCTGCTACGATGACCTCGAGTGGATGATGGAAGACCCCGTCGTACGTGACCGTATTAATTTTTCTTTTTTTTCTTTGAATTTTTTGGAAATCATTTTATTCTACATTTATGTTATTTATTTTTGTTTTATTTTCAAGGTGGTGTGGGCGTTTGGGCACACGCACTGGTCGAGCGACAACGTGATCAACTCGACGCGCGTGGTCTCGAACCAATGCGGGTACATCACCATGAACCCTGACGGGAAGGGCTCCAACCACTTCGACCCGGGCCTCGTGATCGACGTCGATGGTGCGTTCAATCGCTTGCAAGTTGGTGGTGTGTCGTTGTTGTTGTCGTTGGCCCACCTCGGCGTGATCAGCTCATCACTTTTGCCGCGCAGAGACGCTGAAGCTTATCGAGTCTCCGCCGTCATCTGCGTGGGAGGTCGACAAGCCGAGCCACTGTGCCCTCTTGGGCTGATAAATAGGTGATAAAGAACGTGGCAGTGAAGGGGAGACACAGTGGACCTGTTTGCGACGGGCCGGTTGCGAGTCAGCGGAAACTAAGACAGACTGTAACGGTCGGAGTTTGTCAATGTTGTGTTTCGATTGGCCACGCACTTGCGCGTGAGCACAGACGACTGCCCACAGAAAGCACCCGGCGAGGGTCAGGCAAGTCTCGTTGGTCGCCTCCTCGGCATCCAAGAGGACGGAGCATGTGGTCTTTATGTCATCCATTCATAAAGGAGGGGAATGGCTGGGGTTGCTGCTATTCTCAACATCATTATCAACAACAACAACATGAAGGTCACCCTACTCTTCCTCGTTCTTGGTCTCTGCTTCCTCTGTGCCTGGGCTTCGGAGGAGAACAACGTGTTGGTGGAGAGAACGGGAGTGGTGGCCACGTACGCACCATCCACTTGGCGCTGTTTAACACTTGCTCGACTCACCTTCCAACCTGCAGGACTCCTGTTGCCGTGGTGGGCTCGACAGCCACGACGACCACCGCAGCTACCGCCGTGGTGCCGCAGAAGGTGGTCACTGTCACCACGACCAGCGCGGCCTCCTCCTTGTCGCTTCCCTTCTATGTTCTTTGGTGATGTTGCCGTCAATGTTCGTCTTCCTTCTCAACATAAATGTTGTTGCGGCGCCACAAGGCGGCTTGGGTCCATACATCTCGAGGCGCATCAGGGCCGTTGTGAACTGTTCCTGTGGCGCAAGAACGCCAGGTTGTACTTGGGGCACGACACTTTGAGGAACGCGTGGCGTGCGCTGTGCTTCTTCGTCGTGCCATGGCGGTAGTACTCGTCTTCCTCTTCTTCTTCTTCTTCTGCATCCGCCTCTTTGCCGCGCGTCGTCACGTCGGGTCCATGACCGGCTCCGTCTTGGCGGCCTCGCACTCCTCGCAGAAATCAAAGTCGTCGCACTGCATGCACTTCCATCTGGCGACGACGAGACCTTCCGTTCAGAGCTTGGTTGTGATGTGGTGACCGTTGTTGCTGCGTCGCGCGCGAGCGGTACCGAATGCCCTGGATGGTGACCGCCTGACAGCCGTTACAGAAGTAGCCTTGCTCGTGGACTGGAGGACCGACCCCGCCCCAACGCGTGAGCATTCCTGCGGCGGCATGAAGATGATGGTTGGCCGTACCGGGCACGGAGCAGTACACGTGCTTGCTCCTTTGCGCGTCGTCGACCGCCTCGTAGCACGCGAGACACCTGCAGCCTCTCCCCCGATCGGGGTCGGTTCGATTCACATGGAAGCGCGCGCGAGAGAAGGAGAGCAGGAAAGCGCACCAGAAGCTGTCTCCGTCGCGTTCGGCGTAGCACGGCCCGTGGAGCTCCCGACCGCAGACGCAGCACGGAAAGTCGTCCTCTGTGCTGACTGCAGGTGTGATCGTTGTCGTCGTCGTCGTCGTTTACTTTCTGGCGCGTTTGCAGCAAACAACAAACAACAAACGCAGCTTTCCGTACAGATGATCGGCCGGCCGGCCATGTAGAGCGACAGCCGAGGCGGCGCCAGGTCTTGCTCTTGTGTGTTGATTTGTGTTGTGTTGTGTTTGCAAGAAGGTGTCAGCACAGAGCGGCCATGAGGGCAGGCAAACACTGGCCAACGTGGGGGAGGCACCGCGGCAGCGCATCTTCATGAGGAGGTGCACCCGCGGGTGGTCGCCCTCGCAATCGCGGCAGAAGTAGTGGTGGTCTCGATCGTCGCAGTTGCCGTTCTTGTCGTGGTTGGTGACATCGTCCGCGGACCCAACAACAGCACCGCCGGAAGCGTTGTCGTTGTCAATGTTGTCGTCCCCAGCCACTGGCGGCGGTGGCAGGGCTGTGTCGAGGAGCCGCTCCGAACACGTGAGGCACTTGAAGAGCGGGCCGTCGATGGGTGCCTTGGCGCAGCCCGCGCACCGCGTCTGGTGGCACCTGCGCTCTGTTTTGTGGTGATTGATGGCCGGCCGTTTCCCAAGCGTTGTTGTTGTTGTTGGATCTCTCGAGTGCACATAAACACACACAAACACGCGAGTGGTTCATGTGAAGGTGCACCAAGATAGGCCCAGGCTTGCCGCCAGGACGTGGCGTCGTCGGCCTCGCGAAAGACGTCCTCGTGCGTTTGGCCTTTGTGGCCGGCTCGCTCGAGCACTCTCCTGCCAAGTGCAAGAGCGTTTGTCCCTTTTCAACGCAAGCAAGGGCTGAAGAAGAGAAGAGGGCAGAGAGCGTACAAGCGCCATAGGGATGGCGAGGTAGCGAGTGCGTGCGCCCACCGATTGACGGCCATGAGGGCGAGCAGAGAGGATGCAGGCAAGAAAGTGAACACGTGCACCCACAGTTCAGTGGGCAGAAACTCCTCGGGCTCGGGCGTGTTCACCTCCATCTTGGCCAACGAGTTGTGCAATGGTCCACAAGAAAACGAAAAAGAAATAAAAGAAGAAAGTAGCAAAGTTCGGTGGTTGCGTCATGGGCTGTGTTTCTCAGGAGGAGGCTCGTCACAGGACCAGCCACGGTGTGTGAGCTGGCCCTGTTGGCTTTCTCGTCTGTGGAATGGCCTTGGCAGTCGAAGTAACCCAACGACTTGGCACCGAGCTCACCGCAACAACAACCCCCGAACTGCTTTAGGTAAGCCACGGCACATGCAGCTTGTCATTGTGGTACTTGGCCCGAAAGATCGCAGTATGTGGTTGAGTTCTATCGCACAATTGTGTACTCGTTCTTCGCTTCGGGATCACCCGGTAAGAGGCGGTAGTCAAGCTTTTCGGGCAGCTCTTGCAGCAGACGAGCTCTTGTCGCGTCCACTGCGACAACCACACAACCAAGTGGTGCAGGTTAGCCCAGGAGGCAGATGAAGCGTGCAGCGCGATTGTGCGTACAGTTCTTGTTTCGTGAGTGAAGCTCAAACATGATCTGGGTAGCTAAGCCGCCCGCTGGAGCTGATCAGCTCCTCCAGCACCCCAAACTCAGCGCCTTCGATGTCCATCTGGAGAGACAGAAGTGTTGTCAGCTCTTGCGCGAGTAAGCAGTTGGCTTTTACCTTGACGAGGTCGGGGCCGCTGGTGTGGCCCAACATGCGCTGGATGGTGTCCAAGCGGTGTATCTGAGCCGAGATCGGGGTGCGCTTATCATCCCCTTTTTGCAGCAGCTTCTCGTCCGCCATGGTCATCGAGACATGGTTGGGGTTGGCAGGGAGAAGGAACGTGACCACCTCATCCCGATCGCCCAGTCCAAAGTGGTGGAAGTGGAACCGCTGCTTCATCTCGCTAGCCACGGTAGAGTCAAGTGGGACCTCCAACAAGCCAGCGAGAATGGGGAGGAGGGGTGTGGCGTACGGTGGCCAAGAATCCATTGTCTCCAGTACGTACTTGACACTGTTGGGTGTTGGGTCGAAGCCGAAGATGAAGATGTTGTTGAAAGTTTGTAGGAAGTCTTGTTCAAAGCTGATGTCCACCCCGAGCCCAAACGAGTAAACGATGACAGTTTCTTGGATGCCCTCGTAGCACACCAGCCACGCCCCATTGTTGCTGACGCCAAACCCACCAAACTTGCGTGTCTTGTTTGCCAGGCAGCTCTCGTAGGGAAAGCGTAAAGGCTCTACTGAAGACGGGGTTGAGAGGACTTCTATGAAAAATAGACCACAGGTGACCACGGTCGCCACCAACAGCAGCAGCAAGTAGCGCCTGCTGGCCACCGTAAAGATGTCATGAGCCCACAAGGATAAAACCGACCAGCGATTTGCTTCAATGCAGTGAAGGCTCAAAGTTAGTTTGGAAAGAGTCCGCCGCTCACCGCATTATCCGCGCTAAGCCGAAAAAATTTTCCGTTTTTTGTCGCTACGACCAAAAAAAAACTTGTGTGTGAAACGACACAACAGCAACCGCGCCGACTTTGTTTTACATGGAGCAAGACAGCTCCTCATCTATCAATAACAATGGTGGTAGGTTCTTCTTTTGTCCTAATTGTGAAATGAGCTATTCAAAAAATATATTGTTATTACATTTGGTTAAATGTGTTGCTCAATCTTATAAAGATGAAAATGTTAAACCTCCTTGTCTTTGTATTGAATGTGAAGGATTACAACCTCATCCACCTTGTGTTTGTCAATTAGAAAAGGTTGGTATATCACCTTCCACTTCTTATGGTAATATTAGAAGGAGGGGGGCAGCCCCTATTATTTCTGCTAGCCCTAGCAAAAAACAATGTTTGGATAATGATAATATATCTGATAGTCAAAATGATGAAGCAATTGCTTATGTTGAAAATCTTACCCCTAATCAACTTATTGGGAAAGAATGTTTATTATATCCTAACAAAAAGGTAACTAATGCAACACGCCCACCTAATATGTTAGTAGGTGAATGTGAAATTGTTTTATGCAAAAAAGGCCATCTTGGCAAAAAAAATGCAGCAAAATGTCATAAAGCTGATTTTATATGCAAATTATTGGAAATTATATCCACTTACCCTGCAATTAAATCAACAAATGCATCACAACTTATTACTGGCTCAGATGAAGAAGAAGAAGATGAAGAAAGATTAAGTGGTGCACCTGAACAAATTAAATGTGTTGGATATTTAAATTTGAAAAACACAAAAGTATGTGACAAAGTTATTGATATGCCATCTAAATATCGGATCAAAAAACCATCTGGAATGCGCCATTTTTGCAGTGCTGTGCATATGATCCATTATATCATTACTAAAAATTGTGGTCAAGGTAAAAAAACGAAATAATAATGTTTATCAATAAAATATATTGTTTGCTGACTTTATTGCACACTTTATTATAGTTTTATTATATGTTGATCAATTATCACATGAACATTTTTTACAATTAATTGGAATATCAGGAAATAAGTTTTGCCAATTATTGTCTGTTTATGAAAATCACCTTGTACAATCATCTGCCAGGGCTAGACATTTATCACCAAGTGATGAACTTATATTATTATTATTGTGGATGAGACATTACCCTGTAGATTTATTATTAGCATTAATCTTTAGAATTACTCCTGACACTGCTCGTAATTCCAGAATACGTACTTTACCATGGTTGTATAATTATTTAAAACCAAGTTTATCAATGCATAATCTTGATTTTCGTTTATCACAAAGTGTTACAATGTTTGGAAAAATGTTTACTTATATTGTTGATGGAGTTGAACAAGCAATATTAGTCCCTGGATCAGCATTTTTTGATTTTACATTTTATTCAGCAA
>NAVB01000507.1:0-55887 GCA_002179805.1 Acanthamoeba lenticulata
CTAAACCCTAACCCTAACCCTAACCCTAACCCTAACCCTAACCCTAACCTCTGGACTCGCAATTGACACCCCCCTGTTTTCTGCGAAATTTCCGACATTTTCCACTTTTCTGACTTATATGTTGACATCAAGACCTCTAGTATAGCACGTTTTGTAGCCCTTGTCCTGTTCTACAAGAAGGTCAAAGAGTGACATGTCTCAGATGCTCTGCAAGCGCGTCAAAGAGCCCTAACCCTAACCGCACAACCACTGGAGCATGGCCAGGTGGCCTCCCCTGGCCGCCTCCCTGTACGTCTCTCGATCCCACGGACAGCCGTTGGCGCGTGCCCATTGGAGCACGTCCAGATGACCGCCCTTGGCCGCACTTGCACAGGTCTCCTCGTCCCACGGACAGCCGTTGGCACGCGCCCACTGGAGCACCGCGAGATGGCCTCCGGCGGCCGCACTGAGGCAGAGGTTGTAGTCCAAGGGGCACCCATTGGCGTGAGCCCACTGAAGCAGGGAAAGCCAGCCTTTGCCGGCCACCCCCTCGGAGAAAGAGGGCTCGAGGGGAAGGTCCAACCGGGGTGCGGCCTCATGAACAACATCTTTTTTTTCTTCTTGTAAAAGAAGATGTTGGACTGCCTGGCGCCAGGTGTGGCTCATGGCGCGGCAGGCGGGCAAGGAGAGGGGCTCCACAAACAGAAAGATGAAGCTGACGAGCTCCACCATGAGGTCGCCCACCACTGTCTGCACGCCTGCCAAATGATGGTCTTCGCGTGAGGCCTGTGAAACTTTCTCCTCGCTCATGCTGGGTTGACTGTGGTATAGAGATTGGTGAGCTGAAGAAAACGAGACCAAACCGCCGTTTTGGCGCGCTTGCAAAACTCCGGAAGGCCTCGATGTCACGTGTTCCTGGACGTTGTTTTGCGCCTAGACGCCAGGCGGCCCCCGACCTTCAGATGGCCCAGGGTGATGAAAAACAACAACAACGTGTAAAAACAAAAGCACCAAAAAGGCGTCATCCGGGGGAGCCGGTGGCGCGCCCATTCGAGCACGCTCATGGTGCCTCGCGTGAGGCGAGTAAGGGTTCACCAACTTGACAAGAAAAAAAGTTTATCGCGAGAAAACAAGCATGACTATCTACTATTTTCTTCAGGTGCTGGCGTGGCCCAAAACAGAGTCAGAAAGATGACCACCAGGAAGAAAAGGCGGTGGTGCATGGAAGAGGTAGATCGCGTGGAGCTCATCAGCGTGGTGTACACCACGAGGGCCGGGTAGAGAGTGTCCAATGCGGCCTGCGTGGCCTTTCTTTGCGTCGGATTCATCTTGGATCTTTGACACGAAATCGGTGAGAAGACGACGAACGCTTCTCATATGAGCCTTCGATCTCGAGATGACGGCCTCGTCGAAATTGCGGCTCAAGGGTTCGGTCTGAGCCCAGCCAACCAGGTCGCTGGAGTGAAGGGCCAATGACTTGGCGAAGTGGGTGTGACCACCTCGTCGATCGAGTCCTTTTGCGTGCGGGCACGCAGGAATGCCTCCGGGTTGAACATGGACGACACACATTGCACGACATCCAAGTGTGTGAAAGCAAACTCGTTGGTCGCCCCAGACGGCTCCAGTAGTATAAGCCCCCTCGTCGTGCTCTTTCTTCGTCATCCGAAACGCCAATGTTGGACATGGACGTTGATCCACACGTAACGTTGACGTTGGCCATGTGCTGGAAGAGTGCCTTGAGCCGATCAAAGGCGCTGATGATGGCCTCGTCAACGATGCCATTCGTCCGCTCGATCTTCTGCTTGGAGTCGTCCTCTTCGTCGTCGTCGTCGCCTTCCACGTTGGTCTCGGCCAGGTCCATTAGGTAAGACCTGAGAGACGAGGTCTGCCAGACGAGGCGAGGCTGGGCGTTCGGGAGAAGCAGCAGTCAAGAAGATCTTGACGGCAGAATATCGTTTGGAGTCGTCTCCTCCCTCTTAGAGCAAAGATGGTTCGCCGTCGAAGAAAGGCACTATGACGCTGTTCTCCGTGGTGGTAGACAGTAGCCTGATGGGAACACAGGAGGTACCGAGGACACCACACTGCATATGTTCGGTGGGGAACAGTTCGTAGAAGATGGAACAGTACCTCTGCTCGCCCTCCTCGTGGGTGAGAGCCTGAATGTGGGGATGATCATGCAGAACATCGTTCATGTCGTCCTCGGTCAGCTCGCAGTCGCCGTCGAACCACCGTCTCTGAGATCCAAGCGAACCGATGGGACTGGCGATGGGCAGCGGAGGCGATGACCCGCCGTTGCTTGAAGTGGCATTTGGCGAGGGCGGGAGCGGCGAGTCGGTAGTAGGCAAACTCGTTCTGGAGGTAATGCTCTCTGTCGAGGTAGTCGGGCGCGCTTTCGGTCGATGACGAGATTTTGTTGTGTCTTGGTACAGGGGCCCTGCCGCTCCTCTGAGTCAACGTTGGACTTGCAGGGTTGCGTCTCGGCCGCCGCTGCGCCGTCCATCTCGTCGGTCGTGGCTTGCAGAACGGCGGTCGCGGCGCTCAGCCGTCTCTCAATCTCGGGCATTGCGCTTTCGCCCAACGGGGCGCCCGTCGTGGGGACCGCCCATGGCGTGCAGAGCTCCTGCTAGGGCTAGGGAGAGCTTAGGTTACTACCCCACGTGCACCGCCCCCCCCCCCGGCGTGGCATGTGCGGCGCACACACGCTGACATCCGTCGCACATACGCACACACACAAATGCAGCTGGCTTCAACCACCACGTCGTGCTGACCGGCCTCCGGCTCGCCACCAAGTCCGTGCGCCGCCCATTGAGGGGAAAGGGGGCTCCTCACCATGCCTTGTCATGCTGACGTGGTGTTGTTGTCTGGTGTATGTGATGACTCCAGGTACTACTATCGGTGCGGCGACGCACAGACCGGGTGGAGCGTCGTCCACTCGTTCACGACCGCCACCAACGAGCCACAGCCCTTCACCACAAAGTGAGAAAGTGGGCAGGTGGATGATTGGTTCAGTATCAGACAGTGTCTAATTCCTCCAGGATCCAGACACGTCACACATTCATACAGGTAAGGTGCCAAGGCCGCCTCACACTTTACAGCAGGTATCATTCCCCTCTTGCTGCTTCTCGTCGATGATCTTGGTAGGCGGCAAGTCAGTGTCGTCCGGCAGAATCCATTTTTTGAGCGCCACGGCCAGAGCTTCACGCCTGAGCGGCTTGAACAGCACGTCTGACATGCCCACCTCGAGGCACTTGGCTCCGTACTCCTTTGTCGCTGATGCCGTAAGCGCTATGATCGGCACTGGCTTGTCCTCACTCATGAAGTTCGCCTTTTCTGTTTCGTCATTCTCGCCTTGATGCACTGGGCTGCTCGTCAGTCTTCTAAGAGAAGCATCAGGCTTTCGGGCTCGTTCGCGCTCACGAATATGGCGCGTGGCCTCAAAGCCGTCCATGATGGGCATCTGGCAGTCCATGAGGATCACTTTGAACTCCTTCTCCTCGAGCGCTTTCAGGCATTCCACCCCATTTGCCACAACCTGTGTGGTGCAGCACCACTTAGGGTAAGCGTTGAGTCTGCAGACACATGATAGAATAGGACTCTTATGGTGATGACCCATGCAGCCAGCGAGCCAAAGGCCTGTACCGTGACGTGGCATCCGAGGGTGGTGAGGATGCGCTTGCCGACCTTCTGGTTGACTTCATTGTCTTCAACCAACAGCACCTCTAGGCCCTTAAATCGCAGCTTGCTGGCGTCCTCTTGCTGCTGCTTCTTCTGCTGCTCTTTCGCACAAGCCTCGGCGAAACTGTCCTCCAGATCATTACCGTCCATGACGATGGGCAGGCGCACGTGCACGGTGAACGTGGAGCCCTTGCCCAGCTCGCTCGTGCAGCTGATTCCTCCACCCATGGCGTTACACAGTCGTTTGGTGATCGCCAAGCCAAGGCCCGAACCGCCATAGCGCCGGTTGACTGACGTGTCCACCTGCGAGAAGCACTGCAGAATGGAGAAACCTTGGGGTGAGGAACAAATCCATCATCATCATAATAATAATCATGAAAAAGGTTGAACTGTGCGTGTGGTTGGCTTTTGGCACGAACGGAGAAAAGGCGCGAGAGGTGTTCTTTGGAAATGCCGATTCCGGTGTCGTTCACGATCAGCTCGAGCTGATCGTCGTTGGGCTTGGGACCGCCTCCGTTGATGGTCAAGGACACAGAACCATGCTCTGGTGTGAACTTGCACGAATTGGACAGCAAATTGAACAGGATCTGGCGGAACCTGCACACCGTCTTGCGTTGTCAGCAAGCTTGCTAGTACGATCACATAGCACGATATGAATTGAGAGGAAGAGGAGAAAACAGCGCCACCTTACGGGATCGCCGATGTGTATGGGGTGAGCCACCGAGATGTTGGTTGACAGTGTCAAGTGTTTGTTCTCTTTTTTTTTGTTTTGTTGTTGTTGTTAGGGACATGTCATTGGGAAAGGGCGAAAGTGATATTCGTCGTACCTGCAGGCACGCGAACCATGTCAATGACCTTTTCTGTTTCGCTCACCACAGAAAACGGAATCTGCTCCAACTCGAGCTGGTTGCACTCGATACGCTCAAAGTCGAGGATGTCGTTGACCAGTGCCAGCAGATGATCTGCACAATCTGCACAGCCACGTGAGCCCTCACCTCCAGAAAAATGGAGCTTGAAAGCAAACACACACACACAGCACAAGGCGCAGGTGCCGCACGGGAGATGATCCCAATCGCTTGTTTGGCCTTGGTGTGTGGAGGCAGCATATCCTGTAGCTCGCGGCTCATGGCAATGATTCCGTACATCGGCGTCCGCAGCTCTGATCACACCGTCAGCGGAGTGTGTGGTTAGGGTTAGCTGGCCAGGAGGACCGGGGAGGTACTCGCGCAAGGTGGACGTACCATGACTCATGTTGGCAAGGAAGTCCGTTTTGGCCTTGGTAGCCTGTTGAAGCTTGGCATTGGCCTGTTCACGCTCGTTAAGCGCCAGCTCGAGACGGTTCAGAGCATGCGAACGGGACATGTGGTTGCTCACTGAAAAGGTGATGATGAGAAAGAAAAACCAGATGTCCCCCATCGCTTCACCTGCGAAGTTGTTGTGCCGAGCCGCCACACACATGTGAGAGAGAGAGAGAGAGAGGACATTAGAGCCAACACACACAACACACGAGGCAAGAAGCGGGTGCAGTGGCGGAGGGGCGCGGCCTACCCACGAGGGTTTGTCGGAAGCCACTCACTTTGGAGAAGGGCTGGACGCTTTCAGCCACATAGCGAAGGATGTTGATCTGGATGGTGATAAAGATGGAGACCACGATGCAGCTTCCTACACCTCGAACGTAGAGCATGACGATGGGAATGCACAAGAACCACAGGTACCTGTACGTCCGCCCAAGCAGAGAGAGAGAAAAAAAAAAGAAAAAAAAAGTCAGAAAAGAAAGCGCAAGGCCTAACAGAGCAAGAAAGGGGGAGAGGAAGAGATAGATGTACAAGTCTCGTGGGTTGCCATCCGTAAGGGTTACAAAAGAGAGGACGACATCAAGGACCAAGCAAGAAAGAACCAAAGGGAGTGTAAGGTCGGCCAGGCGAGTGGAGAGGATAAGTATAAGCAGCAATGAGAGGCACCACAGGAAGACGCAGCACGCCACCCTAGAGTAGATGCCTTCTTCGGCCACCACGCCAGCAAGATAGAAGAGGCCGCCAAAGAAGGCCACCCCCAGGAAAAGATGAAGGAGGCCTTTCCTGTGCGCTTCCGCCCTCGGGTCGTCGCGAGCCGCTGGAGGAGCGCTAACCTTAGAAGAAGAAGCAGCAGCCATCCGGCAATGCTCCACGGTTTTTTTCACACAGGACGAGAAGAGTGCGTTCATGTGTGGTTTAGAACCCGCTCGAAGGGAAGTGGGGGTGCTGTGCTGCAATATTTGCACACCACTCTTGCGCACTCTCAGGTGCACACCAAGGTGTCATGGTCAGGGGATGTCCATCGCCCTGGTCAACTGTCCTGACCACTTTTTCATGGCAACGTGCAAAGGAGCGCATGAAAAGAGGTGAGAGGAGACTCCATTAGGAAGGCAAGGCAGCCCGGGCATGCCCGTCGCTGCTTACAGGAAGGCTAGTGGCAGGAACAAACGAACCTACCACGGAGGAAACAAGAAAGAGAGAAGAAGAAAACAAAACAAAAAAAAAAAATAAAATAAAGTAACAGTCCGGCGTGGGGGGCTCTTCTTCACAGGCCCCGTTTCGTTCTCGGTACAGCTCTCTTCGGGTCACTCGAGTTAGGCTTAGGAGGAGGGAAAGTGGAGGGGAGCAAATGGGTCATAAGAGGAGGAGGAGGAGGCAGGTGGTGGTGGTGGTGGTGGCAGGCCTTGGCTGGAGGGTGGCGGCATTCCTGGCGTGTAGGTCGCTGGCGGCTGGCCGTAGATTGGTGCCGCGTAGAGCGAGGAGCTTAGGTTGGGAACTGTCGCAGGAGGTTGGACCGGGGTGTGTGTCGGGGTGGAAGGTAGGGAGGAGAAGAGATCCGGCGAGGATCCACCATAATAGAGTGGTGCCCATGGCCGTTGTTGTTGTTGTTGATGTTGTGAAGGTGGTGGTCGCGGGTAGCCTGCAGCATCCAGCTGGTGGTGGGGCTGCAGCCAGGGCGGCGGGCATGAGCTGCCGTCGTTGGATTGTTGCAGCAATCCTGACGATTGTGGTGCTCCGTACATGGACCCCGGCGGCGGGTAGGGACCACCACCGATGGCGGCGGCGGTGGTAGGAGTGGTGGTGGTGGTGTTGGTAGGGGGTGGCCCAGGGAAGGAGAGCGTTGGGTAGGGCTCAGGCGGAGGAGGAGAAGGGTGGACGGGTGGCGGAGAGGGAAACGGAAGAGACGGAAAAGCACTGATTGAGGATGACGATGGCTGCTCTTGGCCATAAAATGCTGGCCGTGGCTGTGACTGCGCGGAGCTATCTCCTCCTGTGGTACCAAATATTACGGAGAGGATTTCAGAATCATGATTCAAACTCTTAACTCGTTTTGCGCACATCCGTCCGATGCTGCTCACAGTGAGATAGAGAGAGAGAGATACCCGATGATTGCGGCGCAGCAGACGAGGCTGTAGTAGTGGCCCAGGAGGTCTCCTTGTACGCGCTGAACTTGATCGTTACGCGGAAGCTGTCAGGAATCATCTTGACGTGACAGGGTCCTGAGAACATGCCGTCCAGATCACGCTTCTTAAGCTCGAGGGTCATCGTTTTCTCATTCACGAAGCTGGTGTGGAAGCTCACACGGAAGAGACACGCCTGTGCCCACCAGTTAGTTGGTGGTTCCATAAGAGGAGAGAGATAGCAAAAGAGAGATGGGACGGAGAGAGATTAGCGCGGGGCAAGCCAAGAATGTAGAAGAGAGCATCCGCCCATTGAAAACGGGTCCAACGAACCAGTGGGGACTTTTGGGCAAGGGCGAGTTTTTCCACCTTCTTGAAATCGCCGTCCTTGACCAGGCGCATGAACGCCACTTGATTCTTCGCCCTGTGGTACATTTTGATCTGAAACCATATGTAGAAAGACCGCAAAACGCAAAGGGATGAGTTAACTAACACCTAAAATACAGCCACCCAAGCTGACACGAACCTGGATGTCTCCTTGCACGACGCAGCCCGTGGGTGCTATCGTTGTCATGTGTGTGTGTGTGTGTGAGTTCAAAAAAATCATTGGGATTCCCTTTTGGGGTTCATTTCAACTTTTAAGCGGAAGCGAGGGAGCAAAGTAGAAGCTTCGGGAGGCGAACCCGTGTTGATAACCGATTGTGTGTGATCGCGCGTGTTGTAGGAAGGTGCAAATGACGTGTTAGACGAGTAGATACATTCTTCCGGCGTCATCCCTGCACCAACAGTGTTTCGAGGAGGGGAAGACCGGGTTTAGCGCTCTTGGAGTCAAGTCAAGCAGACACACAGTTAACTGTGTGCATGCGGTCTTTTGTTGACAGCTGTACGTGGCCAGCTGATTGGTAATGACAAGGACTCGAAAGGTACCTGCAAGAGTGCATACTTGCACAACAGGAGTCCAGCTGCCCTCGATGCTCTTCTCCTCGGTGCCTGGAATTGCGGGACAGGGCTCCATAATAATCTCGTCCAGGAACAGCTTCTTCTCCTTGCCCCTTGGATCAGGCGTTTTGCCTGCCATACCGCGCCCCGACAGGAAGGAAGAAAGGAGTAAAGAAAAATAAAATCAGCTTATCGTTACAAGCTAGGAAGGATCTCTAGGGCTCGAAGAGATGTAGAACGAATGGGGAGTGAGAGAATGTGTGCAATGCGAACCGTTCACAATGGCCTCGTAGTAGGAAACATACCGCATCTGAGAAGGCGTAATGACCCCCTCCCCTGAAAAGACCATCATCATTATCGCGTGGTGTGGTGAGAATCACGTACCCGGGTCAGGCATGCAGCGCGTGAACTGTATCAGATAAAGATGGACACACAAAAATGCGCCCACACACACACACACATACAACCACAGCATTCGCGGGCGTACCCTTGGAGGATCGCGTGTGGGCAAAGTATTCAAGTGACTCCTTGGCAGTTTTAAAGAGTCCGATATGCATCAAAAATGCGCTGATTACCGTTCCAGTACGGCCACGACCTTTTTTGTAGCAGCAGCAGCAGCAGCAACCCACAGCAATTGAGCTCAAGTGTTCTCAGAGGGAGAGGGGGAGAGAGAGAGAGAAGGAACTCTCTCAAGTTGAATGTACCAGCCAAACAATGCACAGCAACCACGTTGCTAGGATCTTCATCGAGATAATATTTCATGGCCTGCATCGGAAAGAGGGGCGCCACAGACACGACAGTGGTTAAAGAGCAGGTTAGGAACGGAGAACAAAGAAAAAGAAAAAGGCGCAAGGAAAGAGTGGGTATGTTAAAGAGAGGGGGATAGGATTATGCACACCGACATGATTTGGAAGAGGTGATCCAAAGGCAGTGCGCTGTGGTCCGGGTAGCCGAAGTCCTTTGAAACAAAATAACATAAAATAAGACAACAACGTGTCAGTCATGTTCAGTGGGGAGAAGCGCACGTGTGGTGATGTGCGCGCCTAAAATTTAAAACGAAAGAAGAGGCACAAGGTACACACACACACACGCACATACCTTGACCCGATACTCGAACTTGGAGTAGTCGTAGACCTCGCCACTGAGGTTGATGATGATGAAGTGGCCTGCGTGGTACTTTTTGAAGAAGCGTGCCACGTCTGAAGGCGTGGCGGAGAGAGCACAATGGCCATTTGTTGTTGTTGTTGTTGGTTGGTTGGTTGAAGGAGAAGGAGGGGTGAACTCAGAGCATGCTGTATGTGGTACCTTCTATTTCATTGCGCCACACCTTCTCCACGCCTTTCCCAGGCAGGCCCTTCCCGTGCGCCGCACAAAGAATAAGAATTTTTTTAGCATAATAAAAATAACATAACCTCATTTTAAAAAATAGCCTAGGACCCGAGCGGCTTGCTGCTTGGGGGACAAGTACCATGGCAATGATGCGGTCAGTAATGTAGGTAAGGTCAAGGTCCAACTCTCCATCCATAAACCGATACTTGTCCCGCGAGACGGCATTACGTGCACGCGAGGCAATTAGTTGCAGCATGGATGGATTGGGAAGACCTCCTTTGAAACGACGGCAACCCACCCACGCGGTGGCCACAAGAAAGTGTTTCAAGATCGATTTTTGTTTTTAACTTTTCCTCCCAAGTTGTTTTCTTTTCTTGAAGTTGTCTCTGCAACCATTTTCGCCGACACCCCCCCCCCAACACGTTGTCGTGACCCCAAAAGAACGAAGGAAGGAGAAGAGAGGATAAAGAAGGACGGCTCTATCGCGAAGGAGAAGAACAACAACAACATAAGGACGCCTCTTCCTCTGCCGAGTCAATAGAGCTCAAAGACGCACACAAATCACTATTTACGTACCCTCATCATCATCATCATCATCAATCATGAGCGAACCTGCAAAGGTGGTGCTGAAGCCGAAGCCCTCCCGCGGCAACCGCATCTCGAGGAAATTACTTGCTGAAGAGAAGGAGCTTGTGGCCACGGTGCCCTTGGACGATGGCACCAACACGGAGTTCAGTAATGGTGTGAGCCGCAACGGCACGGTTCGGCTTCCACCAACAACAGCCGCTCGACGCCCAGCGCTCTTCTCAGAGGAGGACACAGTTTCTCACAGCTCCTAGCTTCCTCTCTCGTGAGAGCCCCTTTACTCCCCCCCCCCCGCCTCCCCTTGTGCTCCCACAAACGCCTGATACCCAGGCCTTTGTGCTTGACTTTTGAAAAGTAAAATTGTACACCACCAAACAAAGCTTCCGTCCAGTTGCCAGCGCAAGGCCAGACGCCCACGTGGGCGCTCAAGTCTTATGTCAGCGAGAGTAAAAAGAAGTTGGACGAAGTGGGATTCGAACCCACGCCTGGAAATCCAGACTACGACCTGAACGTAGCGCCTTGGACCAACTCGGCCATCCGTCCTCGCAAAATAATTCTCTGGTTGTAACGCTATAGTATTAATGTAAGACATGTGCGCGAGCTGCTTGCGTGTAACAAAGATTCTCGGGACCGAAACAAAGTTGGGTTGTGAATGTATCGGTCAATCAATTGTAACCTTCTGCGGTTGCACCAGTCGCGAGCGTTGGTACGCTTCATCATCTGAGAGTGTGCGGCCAACCTCGAGCAGAAAGTCGCGCACCATCGGCACCGGGGTCAAGTTGTAGGGAGTCTGCTGATATCTGTGTGCGGTGGCGTGTGATTGTGAGTGAGTGATTAAAACTCACGACATCATGAACCACTTGGCCCGGTCCTCAGCATACCTCTGTAGCTCTTGAATGACGTCAGCCACAAGGTAGCACTTGCCTGTGTTAAGAAGAAACAAAAAATAACTGTTAAGTATCTGGTGGAGTTAAGGAATGGACAATCAAGCAGGGCACGTACGGAAGTTTACGTGATTGTTCGCGCTAATCCGAATCTTGTTGGCGTCCTCAATGAAGTTGAGATCGGTGAGGAATCGCCCCAGGTACGGGACAAGCGGAGGATTGGCATCCCGCACAGCGCGCCTGTACTTGCTGAAGTTGTTCGAGATGCCCATCAAATCTTTCAGCTCTAGAAACTCAGGAGACTGTACAGTCTGCATGACGACATCACGAAACGGGCAAACAGGATCAGATCATTACGCCACCTTTCTATGAGCGGTGCTGCCGATTTGCTCATGTGTGAAGTAAGGGAGGAGAGAAGGCAAAGTAGGCGTGCCCGTTTGGCTTGCAGCAGACGGGAGACCGGAGCCGAAGAGAAGGCAGCAAGAATTTCTTGAACAGCATTGAAATTGTTCAGCACCCGGCAGCACTGCTCGTGCACCACGTGTAGGATCAGTAGATTGGATTGTGTGATTGTAGGCCAGTTGGCGGTGGTGGTTGCCCAGTTTCTCTTCTCCTTCCCTGCCCACAGACGGCATGCGTACCTGAGCAACCTTGACGATGTGATCCATAATAGCTTCCCGCTTGCGCGCCGATTCCTCGCTCACGATTTGCGTGATAAACCACTGAACCGCCTGTGTCATGGTGTTGTTATGGGTCGTCAGCAGGACCCAACGAGAAATACATGTATTAAAAAACCTCGGTCATATGCGTTACCTGGTTGAAATGCGAGACCAAGGCCATGACGTTGGGTGCGCGCTTGACTTTATCTGGTTCCATCCACGCCTTCTCGACCAACTCCTGCGTGTGCAGATAGATCGGCCGTGTGCGTGCAGGGTCAGCGCAGCCAAACAAAGAGGAGCAGTGCAAGGAACTCCAGAACAAGAAGCGCACGATCGGCTTAATCCGTGCAAAGATGTCGTATTCGATCAGAGTCAGCTGTCGTGCCAGCTCTAAAGGGGAAACCTGCAGAACCGAGCGCGGCGGACGCTTGCTGGGCATGCGGGGCTTCGGTGCTGCCTCGCTGAACATAAGCTTCACCTCGCCCTTTCCGGCCTGAAGCGTCATCATCATCAGAGCGAGTACGTGTAAGCGCAATCGATAATCTGCGTGAACATCAAATGGGCGTGTTGTTACCTTCATCTTTGCCAGCGTGGGCGCAAGTGTGCGCATGACCTGAATATCCTTGCTGTCCGACACGAACTTCTCGTAGGCCTGGCCCAGCCCCCTCCGGTTAGTAGGCTCGGGCTCGCAAAAAATGTGGTTTCTACGTCGTTCAACTCACCTCCATGAGCTGTGGGTCATCTTGGAACTCGTAGAACTGCTCCCTCGTCCATTTTTTCAGGAAAGCACAGATACTGCCCCGCACACATGACCAACCGACCGATGGTCGATGGTTGATTAAATAGCAATTAAGACGCAACCCTCTTCGCCCTTGCGGTGCGTGTGAGAGAGAGAGAGAGATGATGATGCGTAACATACCGCATGAGGGAAACTTTGTTGAGCTCCGGTTGGCTGGACAGCTCTCGATAGAGGTGCGTCAACGCGTCCAACAGGTCGGCAGCCGTTGCCCACGAGTGGTACGTGAGAAGGAACGCGTTGACGTAATTGGCGTCTTTTGCGGGACACACGACATGTCAAAAGAAGAAGAAGAAGAGGAAGAAGAAGAAGACGGCAATCCTGAAAGAGAGAGGCATCGTACGCGCAGAAGGAATGAGGCCCTTGGGACATGTGTAGATGGTGCGGAAAAGCGTTTCCATCATGGCCGATTTGATTTGCCGACGCGAGGGCATGAGCACGATTTCCTCGCTCTCAATCAACTCGAGCGACAGCCCTTCGAGGTCCTGTAAAGAGAATTAAAATTATTATCGGTTGGTGCCAATCGGTTGGTATCAGACTCTATGTTGTGCGCGGTGCCTGTCGACGCGCAGCAGAGGCCACGTACGGGATACAGGGTGTAGGCGTTCTCAATGAGGATCGCGCAGACAGCGTACACCGAGTGCGAGGCCTCCAGTGAAGCCTCTAGGCTCACGTTGTCGGTGAGCCGCAAAATGTTGGGTCCGATGCACACGGCTGGCAAGGGAAGAGAGAGGCGATGCACAGGACACGCACATGACTCGCGATGAGAAGTGGACATCGGTAGTCTATCCCCTCCGGGAGAGTCAGGGAAACGGGAAGCTGGTACCGAGATTGTAAGCGTTCATCTTCGACGTTTCCTCAGAGGCGACACGATGCAACAGCTTGAGTAGGTGCTTCAGGAGAGCTGTGTGGTCTTTAGGGAGCTGGCTCAGAAGGGATGACACCTGCTCGAGGGGAGTGGACTCTGTGCATGCCCCCCGCCTGCGCATTAACATCACAGGGAAGAGAAGAAGAGAGGGGGGGGGTGCAGTAGGAGCAGCCGGGGGCGAGCTGCGAGGGGGAGGGTTTACCGTTAACCAGG
The DNA here is from genome assembly GCA_002179805.1 of Acanthamoeba lenticulata. Taxonomy (NCBI): domain Eukaryota; phylum Discosea; order Longamoebia; family Acanthamoebidae; genus Acanthamoeba; species Acanthamoeba lenticulata. Next base: position 13,343 of record NAVB01000507.1, read on the forward strand.
ATGAATTTAGAGAAAAGCTCGGGGATAATGAGCGGCCGGCGAAGCTCGCGCAGGTAGGCCTTGAGCAGCATGGCCATCAGGTGGGGCTTGTTCATCGCGAACAGGTCGACCTCGACACCTGCACCCATGAGCGTAAACAGCTCGCATCACAAATGCATCTAGCTGGCCCCAATGGCGGGGAGGCGACGTACCTCGGTTGATCTTTTCGATGAGCAACTTGGCGTCGGTCGAGGAGTCATTAACCCGGAAGAGGCCCTCTTCTCGCACTGCTCATGAAAGACCGATACGGGTGAGGGATATGTGCAAATTTCAAGCAGTGAATGAGCACCAAGCACAGAGTCTAGTACCATGCACGAACAGATAGCGCAGCACCTGGTCGGCAAAGAATGGGATCTGTTTCGCAGAAAAGGTCGTTGAGAGTTCCATGGAAGGCATAAAAAAGTCAGCAGTGTGTCCAAGCGGTTGTTCCCTTTGGCTTAACCGGGGGAAAGGCGTACGTCGAGGTCTAGCCAGGTGTCACGAAGACGCTGTACTTCCATGGAGGCGATGAGGTCGCTTCCAAACACGCGCTTGTCGCGTGCCGACGAGTCGCTACGAGGCCTAGGTGAATCAGTCAACCGACGGCCGCCGACCATCACGCCCGAGCCCCCGCCCGAAAACGAGCCGCTGCTGGTCACACCCAAACATGTTTTTCACGAGTCAGCTGCTAGCGCACACCATAGACGCAGCAGCAGCAGCAGCAGCAGCAGCGCAAGTAGAAGAGTGCCTGGTGTGCAGGGCACTGCTTCTTCGCCATAGGAAGCGTTCTTCGTCCTTCTTTTCTGTTGGCGGCTTGAGTTTGCTTTCGGCTTCGTCGACCGCCTTCTTAGCTTCCTCCTCGATCTTGTGTACGATCGTGAATGTGTCGATAAAGGGAAACGTCAACACGCTCTGGTAGGCCTCGATGAATTCGTTCACCGAGGGGAACGTCGGCACGGGTGCGTTGTCGGGCACGTGCTCGAGCCGCTGCCGGAAAACTCCTGTTTTTGTGTGGCGTTGGTTACGGCATGTCGACACACACACAAGGAATGGAAGAGAGGGGGGGGCAGGGCACGTACGCTTCCCCGTCCCGGGCTCCACCACCTTTTCGATGAGCGAATGCAAAATTTGACCGTCGTTGCCCACGTACGCGATGGCCAGGCACGTCTGCAGGCGGCTGCTGAATCGGAGCAGAAACGTGCCTGATCATTGGGAAAAGAGAGAGTGGAAGTGTCTCCTTGAGTGTAAGAGCTGCGCTCACTAGCAAAGAGACCAGCTCAGGAAACGAGAGGAAGAGGGCGAACCTCCATACTGGTTGGCAAGCATGCGGATTGTCTCCTGGGAGGACAGGTCAGCGTAGAACCAGGGCTCTGTGTTGAGCCTCGAGGCGAAAGGCTGCACCAAAATGCGCTTGAAGTTCGCTACCAACGCCGGAGCACTGCTGAAGTGCCAGAGCTGGCCTGTTTGGGCAAACGGGGCAAGACCAGGGTGAGAAATGGGTTACGTGTTGCTGAGGAGGATAAGCAGGACACGGTACCGTCCTGCTCCACGGAGAAGCCACCCAGAGTGAGCTCGCCCTTCCCGGGTGTGTTAAGCTTCTTCTGCCGCGCGGCAGCTTCATCGTGGTTGTGGAGCATGATGTGCAGAATGGTCGATGGTGAACCTGCGTAAAATGGAGAGCCGCGTGAGGTTTGCGTAGAATAGAATGCAACATGAGGAAGAGTCCCATACCGGCAGAGTGAGTGAGCGCAATGGCCAGAGAGCCCGGAAGGAGGTTGACGTGGCGCACGAGGAAGGTGCCTGGAGGCTCACTCTCAAGAAGCCGCTCCGCCTCATAGTGAGACGTGTACCCGTGGTACCACCTTTCGGGGGAGGGGGGGAAGGAGTGTTTAGGCGCGAAAGCAAGCAGAAGAGGCGGCACACAGGTGTGCACGTACTCGTGCGAAACCAGCTCAGCAAACTAACATACGCACACGAATTATGCGTTAGGTTAACGAGTGAGCGTTCCCGGCGAGAGGGACAGTCAAAGAGGTACCTTGGTAAGGCATTGGGAGAAGGGGGCAAAACCCTTCAGGAAATCACGAAATCGGATGACGCTGACCATCTCCGAACCTGCCGGATCTGTTCCATAAAAGAAGAATACGCACATTTAAATACACACACACACGAGCATAAAGCACTAGGTCTGTGAGCCACTCGACCACGTGTAAGATGAAGCGAGAAGTGAGAGGAATGACCGAGAACAGAGCCCAGGTGGTCAATTTCGGCCTGCGAAGGTGAGTAGCCCAAATGGGTAGTGATCGCTTGAAAGAAGTCCTCCCACGACACCATGAACTTGAGTGGCTGTGATCACGTGTTATAATCAGGAAAAGAATGGAAGGAGAAAGAGAGGACATGGAAGAAGGTCTCCCACATTCGAGGTACCTCTTTGAAAGAAGCCGACCAAAAGGCCGCAGCTTCAGGTGACACGGGAGCGAGCAATGCACCAACATCGCCCTCGACCTCCTCAAGTTCCTTCCATAGTTCGGTGTCGTGATGACTTTCAGCCGTCGCGATCTCCACTACGTCAGCATCATCGTCCCCCGAGAGGTTTTCTTCCTCCTCACCAGTGCCGGGTTCGCCTGTCACACACGCACGCGTGGGTAAGTCAACCTGGTGGTGGACTAAAGTCGCGAGAAGACGACAACGACAATAGCAACAATGAAGAGGGCACATGAGTTGGCTCACCTTCTTCCAACTGCTCCATCTGGCGCAGAGCACGATGCTGACAAAAGTTACGATATCCGGCAAATTCACTAAGCCATCTCAGGTACAAGAACTTGAGCATGCGATACAACGAATCGATCAAGAGCTGCAGGTCTGGTTTGACGTAGTGCGTGTGAGAGTTGGTTCGACATGCCCAAAAACAACACTCAAGAACAGGAGTGACTTTGACAGGGAGGAGGCGAACCCTTTCGCCTTCGGACGCTGCCGCATTGAAAGTGCTTGGCCTCTACAGTGCCCAGCATGTGCATCAGCTTTTCGCTGATCAGGTGCACTTCCTCCACCGCCACCAGCACTTCGCGCCTCTGTTTTTGAAGCTGGATGTGCCAAAAGAGAAAGAGAGCTCAGCGCGTCAGCACATAGCGATTCCCCCCCCCCTTCCAATCGCTCAACACAATTGAAAGCTCCTCTATCTCCTCTTCTTCCTCATTTCCCTCCACATTGCCCACGCCACGTTCAAAAACATAAGAGGGGAGAGGGAGAAAGGGGGGGGGGGGAGTCGTGTACGTGCTCCGAGTCCAGGTTAGGGACAGAAGCGGGCGGTGAGGGGCTGAGGTTGGCCATTTTGTCCAAGCCCCTTCGGAGGCGACGAAGAAGCAAAGGCACGGCAGCCCACTCGGCAAGAGCTTCCCCAAACTCGTTGGCAAGCGGGGCGAGGGTTTTCGGAAGCAGGGCCAGCGCATCGAAGGCCTTTGTGAGCCTCGTGTGTACTGTCCCTTTCCAATCCAAGCAGCTTGGCATTCCGCCCGTACTAGTTGATGCTGCTGCTGGTGTCGCGTCTGCTGACGCAGACCCAACTTCCCCAACCACTGGCGTGGTGGCGGCGGTGGGGTTGCTCATTTCTCTTCCTCTTCCTTTCAATCCAGCGCAAGTGGCCTCTGCGAGCTCGCGTTGGGCTAGAGAGGTGTGTTTTTGATTTTTAACAACAACCTTCCTCTCGCGCGGGATTGTGCAGTCAAAACAAACAAGAAGATCGAGCGCGGCAGCAGCTCTCCCTGTTTTCTTCGTTCTTCTCTGGACCACTCATAGGCCGCGACAGAAATGAAAAACTGTGCGCACACGCGGGCTTCCCCGTTTACGCTGTTCGTGCCGTCTGTTCGCCTGCCGAGGAGGGCGTCTGCTCTTCTTCTTCAGTGGCGGCAGCTTCATCTTCCTCCAGCTTGTCGCTGTCTTTTTGTGCTGATGTTGATCGTTCATTTTCCGTGATCGCTCTCGCTTCCTCCTCTTCCTCCGCCTTCTTCTCCTCTTCTTCCTCATCTTCAGGCGCAGTCTTATTACCCTCAGACGCTGCCGGTGTGTCGTCCGCGGCCGCAGCGGATGATGTCGATTGGTCAGCGTTGGCAGCCTCTACTTCATCGAGCTCCTGCTTGCCTTCTTCCTGCTCCGCCTCGGCATCTGGTTTCGGCTCGTTGTCCGTGAGTGTCTCCTCTTCCTCCTCGGAGGGCTCCTCCTCAGATGCAGCGGGCTTGGTCTCGCTCTTGCTCTTGGAAGCAGCCGACATGAGCCCTGTGTCTTTATCATCGTCCTTCGCTGTGTCATTGCCATCGGCAGCGGCGGTGGTTTTTTGGGTGCCGGCAGACGTTGGCCGCTTTTGCTCCTCTTCCTCCTCCTCCTCCCGCTCAGGCTCCGTCTGGTCAACGGACTGCTCGTTGTCCTGGGCCGTCTCTTCCTTGTCCTGTTCCTCTTCTTTCTCCTCTTCGAGCTTCTGCTTGCGTTGTTGTTCCTCCTCCTGTTCCTGTTGCTTCTGCTGCTCTTCCTGCTCCTTCTCCAGTTGCTGTTGTTGCAGCTTGAGCTCTTCCTGGCGCCGAGCGGCATCAGCTTCAGCTCGTAGACGAGTAACCTCCTGCTCGTCCTCCTGTTGCTCGGTTTTGTCCTCCTCGATGAATTGCTCTTTTACTGCCTCGAACTCGTGTTTTGTCACCTCGAGCTCCTGCACGACTTCGGCGAGCTGGTTCTCAGTTGCTACGAGAGTCTCTTCCACCACGGATGCTTCCTCTGGACGCTTGGAGATGCTCTTTTCTTTGGCTTCCTCCAAATCGAGCAGTAGCTGCTCGAGCTCTTGTTTCATCTCGCGGAGGGAGTCGTCACGGTCGGCCAGGTTGCGCATCTCCTCTTCCAGGTGGAGTCGAATGGCCAGCATCTCGCTCTTGCGTAATTCGTAAGTAGGACTTACACCGTGCGAGAGCTCAGGCGCGTTCTTGAGCGCGTCAATCTTCTCCCGCAACTTGACCTTGGCTGCCAGCAGGCGCAACTCGTCTTTGATAGAAGAAGAGCCAGTTTCGTCGGCGGTGAGAAGTTTTTCCTTCAGTTGCACCACCTTCTCGCCCTTTTTCTTCAGCTTTAGCTTCCTGAACCGAGACGCGTTGTCAAGCAGCTGTCGTTGTTGTTGTTGTTGTTGATGCTGAAGCTCGTCCTCTTCAACACCATCCAACCAAGACGCTGAACCTCCCTCAGCCTCCTCCATATTGGCAACAAATAGTGCCCCCAAGGTAACCAACATCACCACAACGCCTAGGAAAGGTACGAGTCGATATTCCATCTCAAAGAGATCTTCTGCACCCCACCAGATTAGCGTGGTGCACAAAAAGCCATTCACCCTTTTTTGTACAAACCCAACAGGAAAGTTGTTTTTTTCGTTTATTTCTTCATCACCAACTCCGTCTCCGGCGTTTTTGCGGACTGTCAGCGCCGCCCTTGTGTCTTTGTTTGTTCCTCTTCGCTCTCGCCCACCCGCAAACCACTTCACGTTTTCCAATATTTGCAGCCAACACTACGATCGTTCACAAAGTCTTTCTCTCTCTATTGGGAGGGCAGCAGTTGGGCGATCTTTGTTTCTGATCAGGTAATGTTTTCCTTTTTGCCAGTCCGAAAATCCCTCTTTGCTTTGTTACGTGTGAGGACGTGATGACAATTTACCCTATAATATGTTCGATTCGTGATAATATTACCATGAGCGCTAGTCTTTCGCTCTGATTCCTCCCCATTTTTGTATTTTAGGTTTTTGTATTTGGCTCCGTAGGTTCCTTTTTACTCACTATCGATTCTTTCTTGATGTGCAGGTGCGTTTTTATATGTGTGGTGTTGTGTGTGGCTGTGTACATGTTGGCCAATGTATCCTCTTGCGTCTGCAATAAAAAGAAAGGGTTACTCTACTTGCACACGATCTCTTTTGTACTGGGCGCCATAGCGACACCACGGGCGGCCCCCCAAGCTGTCTCCGGGCCAACCGGCGCGCACGGCTACCGGGCAAGCTTGTCCGGCAGCCTCGACCACCAACACCCAACCCAAACCCTCTAAAGCACCACCAGAGCGCCGAGACATCACCCTTCTTCTGCTGCTGCTGCTGCTGCTGCACTCAACACACACAATGGCTACGGCGCTCGCGATTCCTATTCCCCCTTGCCCTTCTTCGGGCGGGCTTGCCTCCTTGCCCACCATGATAGGTCCAGTAACCACCGCAGTCCTATCGTCAGTGAGCGAGCGTGCCAAGCGCCTGCACCGGCAGCTGGCTTGGCGACGAGCTCGGGGCTGCGACGCCGCGTTCGTCATGGAGCTTGACGGCACTATCATTACCACCCTACAAACGCCGTCCGGTGAAGTCAAAGGCCTTGGCACCGGCGCTTCTGTTTGGGACACCGCCATAGTGCTCGCTCGGTACCACTCCCCTGCCTCCCACCACCTCCCTCGTTGAGGAAGAAGAAGAAGCTTGTGTGGGGCTGTCGTTGTTGGTTACCTCGGAGTTAAATTTAATTCTTGCGTGAGCAGCTACCTGGCCAAGGAACGTGCCAGCTTCGCTCCAAAGAAGGTTGTCGAGCTGGGAAGCGGCAACGGCCTCCTAGGCATGGTCTGTGCCATCCTCTTTGGTACTCTCCTCGCCCAATTCCCAAACCAACCACCACTCTTTTTTTGTTGTTGTTGTCGTTCACCTCTCGATGAGTGCATTCCTGACAGGCCTGCTTTGAATCACATACACACACACACAAACAAACAAACAAAATGCGCAGAAGGGGCAAACATCACGTTGACTGATCAAAAACCGTTGCTACCGCTCATCAAGCAAAACATGGAGCTGAACGTAGCCAATATACCGCAACTCGCCCAGGTGGCGGTCGAAGAGCTGAACTGGGGCGAGGAGACAACAAACCTCACCGATATTGACCTCATCATCTGCTCCGATTGCGTGTACGACATGGCGCCCTGGGACCTGCTCGTAGACTCTTTGCGACTCCTGTGCCGGAAAGAATGTCGTGTCATCGTTTCGATGGAGCATCGCTACAGGAGCACCGAAGAGAAGTTCTTCCGCTACGCTGCGCAGCACTTTGACATTCACACTATTCCGAAGGTACACTGCCCGCCCTCCTCCTTGATTGTGCCCTGGGGTGTGCTGCTTCGGCTTGATCTTTCGCGCTCACCTCGCTCACGCACAACCAAATCCTCAGGATGAACACGACGAGGACTATAGTGCTGACGACATCGATCTCTACATACTTTCATCTCTCTCACGGTGATAGGAAGGACACCAAGCTTCAAGAGCCGTTGTTAGCTTTTTGTTTCTCTCTTTTGGGAACCGTTGTATTAGTATTAAACTGGCACTTGCTAGACAGCAAGTGTCGTCGCTGGAGGCTGGTCGGCGGATGATTCGAACCACGGCCGAGCGAGAGAGAGAAGATCAACTGTGACCACGAAGGCAAAGAGGAAGAGGGACATGTCTGCAAAAAAGCGACCGAACGGGAGAGACAGCAGCAACGCGAGGCCTCCTCCAGTTGTTGGTGATTCCTGGGCTCCCTGCGAGTCCACCTCCCCCCAGTCCCGTGTTTGCCCAACGTCAGGCCACATTCGTCGGAACTTACACACACACACACACAAGCAAAGTAGGTCCATACCGCAATGCGGCTGCCAAGGAACGACACAAGCGTGAGGGCAGCCTCGAGCGTGAAGAACGGCAGCAGGATGGACGTGTTGAAGAGGTTGAACCATGCCTCGGGTTCATCAGAGGCGACCAAACGCACGAGGACGTGGTGTCTGCGCACACATACACACGCCACACGTAAGAAACTGATGAAATTGCAAGGAGGAACAGAGGATGGAGAGCCAGAGCGCACCGCATCGAAGGAATACCACCAAGGTAGAAGGCACTGCCGAGCAGGAAGGCAAGCGTTACTATGCTCACCACTGCACTCAGCCGCGCAAAGGACGGTTGTTGTTGCGGTTTTTGAGGCTTTTTGGGTGCAGTCGTGGGCGTGGTGGGCACTTGTGGCTTGGTGGTGGTGGCCTCCTGCGAGAGCAGGGAAGAGGGTGTGGGGAGTTCCACACCCTCTTCGAAGGTGAGGGTGCCTGTGTAGGTGCTATGCTCTCGGTCTTCCTTCTTCGTTTCTGCAGCAACAGCTGCAGGGACGGTCACAGGTGAGCTGCTAGTGACGGGGTTGCCCAGATTGCCTGATGCATCAGAAGCCTCGCTTGCAGTCACTGCTGCAGGTGGCGCATTGTCCCGTGCTGTGCCGACGTCCCCATGGCTCTCACCTTCTCCTGTAGGTGATGGTCAAATCAAGAAACCAATCTTTGAGGAATGGAATGGTGGATCTGTAGCCTACCTGGCTTTGCGCCTGTAATTAGACTTAACCTGGAACTTGAAGAAGCAAGAATGCGCTGACGCCGTCTTTCTCTGGCGATGCGCTCCTTCTCTTTGCGTGCTTCTGTCTCATCCATAAAGAAGCAAAAGTAGCAGCCGTGTTTGCCGACGTCTTTCTTACCGCTAAATCCCGGCCGCGATAAAAAAAGAAAATGATTTATCTCCCCCGCCGGGATTTGAACCCGGGTCGTCCGCGTGACAGGCGGAAATGCTAGCCAACTACACCACAGGGGACTTGTTGTGTATTTAAATGTTTCACCATGTCACACAGTTTTTATCTTTTAAACGCCCAAACGGCGAGAGTTTTTATAAACTTCAGTACAGCTTGTCGTCCTTCACCACTAGCGAAGGGCGGAAGTGTTGTACAACTCGCGCAACCAATGTTATGTACCAATTGATGTTCATAAGTCCTAAGACCACTGAACCATAAAAAAGAAAGTTGTACCTATTCCCAGTGTCAGTCACGGCATTACAAAGAATTGCTGAAGGTTGGGTAGTACTTACAAGGCCACTGATACACTTGTGATCTCGTGGCTCATGGTATAGAGCCAATAGGTGAGATAAAGGCTAACCGCAACTCGATGTGTGAATGCAAACAAGAGGCACAAGCCATTGGCTACATAGATCTGGTGTCTCCCCCGGCGGTTTAGCAGGTTGCAACTCTGCAAAAGTGGCTTTCACGTACATTGCCTTTGGCTGACTCCGTCATGATAAAGAACGCATTGATGTGAAGAAATATCGTGCTCAATTCAGTTACCATCAGATTGCTGCCATCACGGCCTGTTAGAAAAGGAAGAGAAGAGGAGGGAGAGGGGGGGGGGGTGCGCGCGCGCGAAGCGCACCAGCAATAGCCCCAACCGATGGGCGCATACTGCCAAAACATAAGGCCCCCGACAAGGATGTAGATGTGATGGAGCACGATTGCAGGGTTTTCTGTCACTGCAGCCACGCCGAGGCACCCTTCTCGTCAGAATATATGACATCTTGGGGGGGGGGGGGGAAGGAGCCATCAACCGGCCAGGTGTGGACGGTCCCGTACCTACGGTGTTCCAATTGCTGACGGCCAACACCAAGTCAAAGAGCATGTAGCCCCAGGTCACTGCCCAGGTCTCGTGTTTAGGGGTGACGTTATCTGTGAAAGAATACTGTGGAGTGCGTACAGGGGCTCATGAAGTAGCACAGATCACTCCAAGTGGAAAGTGGCTCTTCCCACAGAAGCGGTTCCCCGTAGTAGATGCGGAAGCCGGCCACGGTGGACGTCAATGCATGAACCAGCGCCACCACTCTAGCCACCAAATAAGCGAGCGACCCGAGTGGTGAGAGAGTGCCTGTGGCTGAACTCCCCGCCTGCGAGGATGGTGGTGAAGAAGCCGTACCGCAGGTTCCACCTCAGCTTGTCTGCGGGTGCCAGCGCCACGTAGCCAGTGGACAGGCGAGACGATATGAAGTGGCCTAACCCACAAATGAGGCTGCATGCACCAATGGCCACCGCAATCATAAAGATGGGCACGATGGCTGCTAAAGTGCGCTCGCCGGATGGAGACAGCAGCTCGCGAGGCAAGGGAATGCTCTCGAGGAGCACTTGCGGCCGCAGCGCAAGATCCACCTCCACAGGAGAAAAACACATGCTGAGGCTCACCGGTGCTGCTTGCAAGTGGACAAACCCCAACTCAGGCCTTCCCTTCTTGAGCTTGTTTTTTTACTCGAATAAACGGTGGTGTGGTGCATCGCGGTCTCTGGGCGAGAAGCAAACGAAACCGGACCGAGACAAGCTGACGTGCCGTGCGTGCTTCGCAATTTCTGGATGGCAAGCGTTTGGGCGCAAGTTTAGGTCGACGAACGACAACACACCCCTACTTGCATGTCGAGCGCGCGGGAAAGATTAAAGAAGAAGCTAACAGGCAGAGGGTCTGCCGCAACGTACGTCGCACCTGCACAATAGTGCCTTTCTTTGCCTCTTTTTTCTTCTTCTTCTTCTTTTATGCCGTCACCGCGTTAGGCTGGCGTGGTCTCACGTGGTGAGAGGGGGGGGGGGAGCAGTGCCTCGCCAAAGAAAAAGAGCGAGCCCGCGGACGACCCCAACAAGCGACCATGTTGCCGTTGTGGGGCGCCCACCAAAGTCTACCATGACCTCGGCAAAGTACGGCCCCTCCACTGCCGCATTCGCATGCCGCACTTCTCGGTGCCATCACGGCGACGCACGGTGCCACGCTGACCAGCGCCCACGCACACATGCCAGGCCTACATTTGCCGCACGTGTCAGCGGGGTGATCCCGAGTTCGAAACCATCAGCGCGTCAGGCGCCAAGCGGTACAGCCACGACCCTCCATCTCCTCCCATAGAGTACTACAGTCAACCGTTTCTAACGCGCCCTCGCCTCTCGCAGAGAGTTTGGCACGACGGAAAAGGACCTCGAGCGTCTGCCCTTCATGAACCGGCCGAACCCGATGAACCCCAAAGGCCCACCCATGCGCCTCTACCTCAAGTACCTCCCTCTGGGTTTTCGTTTCTCTTCGGGCCTCCCCCAAGGGGCTCGCGCTCACGGCCACTCACGTTGGTGATGTCCATTCACGCCGCGACAGGAAGGAAGTGCGGGCACGAATGGTCAAGAAGTACGGAGGCGAAGACAAACTCGAGCGGATCGTCAACGCGCGTCTGGCCAAGGAGAAGGAAAAGCCGACCGGCTCGCTCTTTGCCGCCAAAGGCGGCAGCCCCTCGGTGATCAAGTTCTCCTCCCACCGCGGAGCCACCTACGGCTGCTTCTCGCCCCTGTCGCCGCACGCCATCACCCTCAAGGGCAAGCAGTGGCCCACCGTCGTACGGAGCAACGCCCGCACGCCCCTCCAACTGCAAGGGCGCGACCTTGGTTGCTCACAGCTCTGCTGGCACAGGAGCACTACTTCCAGGGCCAAAAGTTTGCCGGGATGCCGCTCGAAGAGTTCATCCGCAAGGCCCCCGACCCCCTGCGTGCCAAGAAGATGGGCGAAGACAAGGACATCCCGCCGCGCAACGACTGGAAGGAGAAGCAGGAAGAAGTCATGTGCGTCCCAACCGCTTTCATTTCCGCTTTTTTCTCTTCAATCCTCAATGTTTGAACCTTGCGCGTGGCCTGCAGGTACGAGGCCGTGCTGGCCAAGTTCACCGAGCACAAGGACATCCAGGAGATCCTCCTCGCCACCGACTTTGCTGAAATCTTGTACCACACCCGAAGCGGTGCGTGCCCCGCAACCAGTGTAGAGCGCCCAAAACGCGTGGCTTACCGGGGGGGGGGATGGTTGCCAGACACCTTCTGGGGCGACGGTGGTGACGGCAGCGGAGAGAACAAGCTGGGCAAGATTCTATGCCTTGTCCGGGGCAAGCTGCGGCGCGAGGCCGAGGGCATCACCAAGCGCAAGCGAAGCGGCAGCAGCAGCAGCGGCGGCAAGTCCGCTGAAAAGCGGAAGAGGCGAAGGTCCTCCGACAGCGATGAAAGCGAGGCCGAGGAGGACGAGGACGACATTAGCGGCGATGATGACGAAGACAGTGACAGCGGCGACGGCTACGCGGACAAGCGGAATCGTACAGGGCGTCCGGCCAAGAAAAAGGACGACGCGCCCAAGCTTGCCGAATGGGATATCAGCGACATTCTGTGAGCCTTCTTCTGGCTTCTTCTGCTTCTGCTGCACTGGAGCTTCCCTCTCGACATCCCCCCGAGACAAGTGTGGCGGGGTATTGTTGATCGTCATCATGTGTACAAAGTTTGCCTCTCTCAGAACAACACGAACTCAAACACCAGTTTTCTCTTCTGCTGTCTTTTTCGTTTCGTTTTGGTCACATGGATGGACGGTCCAGTTGGGTTTCGTCCTCTTCCTCCTCCTGCTCCTGTTCCTCCTCTTCTGGCTCCGGTTCGGACACAAAGTGGACGGTGGTCCAGCCCGACCGGCGCTGCTCGGGCAGACTCCAAAGCTGCAGCATCTTGCCCTTCCCCGTCTTTGGGTTGTACCTGCGCGTGATGTAGCAAGTCGAACACGAACGATCAGAAAAAAAAAGACTCAGGCCAATTTGTGGTGGAGAAGCTTCAAAGGGAGAGAGAGAATTGGGGGGGGGGAAGGGTTGAAGTACTTGGCGGTGGGGAGGAGAGTCTCGATGACGTCGTAAACAAAGGGCAACCGCTCCCGGCCCTTTCGCACAAAATCAAACTTGACGTCCGGGTTGCGTTGGTGCCGCAATTCGATCTCGCCTGTTTCCGGTGCGGTATCGTCAGACGTTCAGGTTGCCTTCTGGAGGTGGTCTCTGGGAAGAGTCCGTACCAGGTTTGCGGAGCATGAGGAGGGTGAGCTTGGACTTGCGGAAGTAGGGGTAGTCCTCCATGTGGATCTTGTTGTTGACGTCGAACTTGATCCACGCAAAGTTCTCCACGTAGTGAAAGCCCCACTTCTGCGCCATCGCCAGGACCTGTCCGATTTCACCACACACGGCGGTCAGGAATGTGCTCATGGACACGAGGAGGGCTGGACTCGGGACGTACGCGCGGGATGAGCTCCTTCTCGGTCCAGATGAAGAGGAAGCCCTTCGGGATGAGCTGGTCCGTGATGGGCCACTTGCTCAGCTCCTCGGGCGTGATGAGCCGCTCGCCGTCCTTCCCCAACTGCTGCTGTTGCTGCTGCGGCTGCTTCGCCCGGGTCCGGTCGAGGGACGAGAGGTCCCACGGCGGGTCCATGAGGATGGCCTCGAAGCTGCCCAGCTGCTCCAGCTCCAGCTCCAGCTCCTCGACTGTGGTCTCGACATACCTGCACAAGCGAGAGGACGAGGAGGCCCCACGCGATCGATCAGCGCACACCTCATGCCAAAGTCTTGAATATGAGGGCAGGAGGCGTACGTGGAACCGGGGATGGCCTTCTGGCCACGCGCCTCCTGCACGTCGAACGGCTGGACGGTCTTGGCCCACGAGCGGGGGATCGGCCGCGGGATGATCGTTTTGTCGATCTCCGTCTGCCGTTGTTGAGGCGCGCATCAAAGTCAGGAACCCTTCCCGCCTTTCTCTCCAACGCGTAATCCAAAACACGAACCTTGGCGATTTCGGGCTCGACGACCACGGGAGGCGGCTTGACACCCGGGATGAAGTGGGACAGGTCCAACTGCTTCCCCTTCAGCCTTTTTGGGGTTTGCGGTCTTGTTGTTAGCACACCCACCCTCCACAAATTTGGATGGAAGGAAGCGTACCCGCTCGGCGGACTGTGGCCTCGCCCAGCCCCGCCGGGATTTTTGGCCTTGCGGTGGGCGTGGGCGGCTGGCTCGATGGCGTCGCCGCCCACGGTGAAGTCCTTCCACACATTAAGCGGTCGCTTGAAGGATGGTGTCGTCGTGGTGGCGGAATTGGAGGCACGCTCCTCCTCGGCCTCGTCCTGCGCGGCGTAGACAAACATGTTCTCCTCAAGCGGATCGTCGAGGCTGCCGTCGCTGTCGTTTGGCTTTGACCTGATACCGAGGCTCCGGTCATATTCCTCCTCTTCCTCGCCGTCGCCATCGTCCACGACTTGTTCGTGTTGCCGGTCGCCGTCTTCGTCGTTGTCGTCGCGGGAGGCCGGGGGCGATGGGTTCTTGAGCTTGTACTTGGCCCACGAGCTGTAGCTCTCGGACAGCTGGCTGGAGGCCTCCATGGCCTTCTTGAGCAGCCGCGACGACGAAGAAGGCTTCTCCTTCTTGGTCCCCTTGGCCGTCTTCGGGCCCGCGTTGCTGCCTCTGCCTCTGCCGCTGCCAGTCATCGAGGTAGTGATGGTGGTTGTCGTTGTTGTTGTCGTCGAGCACGAAGCCATGAAGCCCGCCACTGTCGGCTTTGAGCGCGGCTGTGCAGAGGACACCTTGAGAGTCTCGGCTTCGTCTTGGTCATTGTCGCTGCGGTTAACATCTTCTTCCTCGCTCAGGCGCTTTAGAGTTTTCGAGGCGCCGCCACTGGTGTGGTACTTTTCGATCCACTGGTCCACACACCGCTCGATGGCCTTGACCTCCTTGGTCTGCCACACGTCCGACAGTCGATTCTCGAGGCCGCACTGGCCACGAGTGTCGCCGGAATCCGCGTCGCCCTTGGGGTCTAGCTTGAAGGCCTTGTCCTTGAGCTTCCCGTCCTTCAGTTTCTGATAGTGGCTTCGGCACTGGTACCCGACTCTAAAGTCCCGCCCACCCGACCAGCAGAACAAAAGAGTCAGGTCTGTGCCCGCGCAAAACGCACAACAGCCCAGGGCTGGGGCGGTACCGGGTCGGGAGCGCCATGCTGAAGAGACCCCACGCGGAGCCCACTCGCCAGCCGTTGCGGAGGAACTCCTCATAGCGCCGCATGAAGGCCTGGTGCTCTTCCTTCGAAAATTGGCGGCCCGACTGTGCCACCGTCGGGTCTGGAGCGCGCCAGTGTGCGGGTACGGGAAGTCAGCTGGGTGGTCCATCGGCGGTAAAGAGGCGCTGTGGTACCCGTAAACCGGTAATAGTAGGCGTTTGCGTTCTTGTGCCGCTGCTTCCACACCTGCAGTCGTGCTGCAGACCTGCTCCCACCCAAAGCAAGCCCCGTGGCCTCAGTCGCAGGAGAGGGATGAGAAGCATCACACATACATGTGAGGACGCACCACTTCTTGACCTCATCCTCAGTGAACGGGGAGACAAACTTGATGTTGAGGCCGGGCGGTACCGCCCCTTCGCTCTTGCTCGTCACTTGTTTCGTGTCGGCGCCTTCTCGTGCTGGCTTGCGTTGATTGCCCGCAGCGTGTGCGGCTGGTGGAGCCTTTTCCTCTTCTCCCACTCCTTCTTGTTGTTGCTCTTGTTCGAGGTCCATGCTTTCAACCACAAGCACAGTGGGGGCCTGTTTGGTGATGTGGCCAGCGGCTTTGGTCGGCAGCGCCTCCGGCAGAAGTGACACCACCGGCTCTTCTATGCGTTTGGCGGCGGGAGGCGGCTGTGACTTCGGTTGACGCTTCGTCTGGTCCAGTTGAACAAAAACGGCGCCCTTGTTCTCCTTGTCGCTTCCGTTCTTTTCGTCGTCATCGTCGTCAAGACTGTCGCGTGCTGGACCCTTTTCGCGAAGCGGGGCTTCGCGCTTCTCATGGAGGGCGGTCGGTTTAACCGACGTCGCCGGCACACCGGCGTCGCGCTTCCTCTTGATCCACGGACTGCCACTGCCGTCCTCCTGAGAACTCTTCCTCTCTGCCAGCGGAGACAACGGCGGTGTGTGCGGCCGTGCTGGTTGCGGGCGGTTTACGGTATAGGCAAGGGTGTCTTCATCATCGTCTTCGTCAAGCAGAATCACGGAGGTGCTGGCGGGCGCTGGAGCTGCAGTGCGGGGCAATGCACCCAATTCATCATCATCTTCGTCGTCGTCGATTCTCCTCCGCTTGGTGAGGAAGGGCGCCGTAGTGGACGCGCCCGGCCCCGCGTTCTGGCTCTCGGCTGGACGTTTGCGCGAGGCCGTCACGGAAAAGAGAGAAAGTGAAGAGCGAAGCGGGTGGTCGGTGTAGTCGTCGTTTTCATCGTCGTTCTCATCGCCTTGTTCCTGGCTTGAATCGGAGCTGGCGAAGAGGTCACTCCAGAATGCGCGACGCTTGTCTCCCATGATGGCAGCGCCTGCCACATGACAGACAGACGCGCGTCATCAAGCAGGCCGCTCGAGCTAGTGATCTTGGGACAGTGTCGCACCCTTGCTAAGAGGGGATGAAGGTGCGGCAGTCTTTTGAATGCGCGCTGGCGCGAGCGGCTCTTTTCTGTGTGTTGCTCAAGCCGTAGTTGAGCAAATGCGTTGGCATTATTAATATAGGAGGAGGGGAGAAGCTTACCGCTGAGGAGGGGAGGACGAAGGGGAGCGAGAGGGCAACTTCACAAAGGTGAGTTGGGGAAAGCTCATGGAGCCTGGCAGCTCACAAAAATGCGAGGTCGCTGATGATGCGATGATCCTCCACACTCTCGTCACTACGTAAGTTTTGGCGCCAAACAATTTTATTCCTCTAACCCGCCGTTTTTGTGCCTGTCTTCGTCCTGGTAGGAAAGGCTGTCGACTACTCCAACACGTCTTCAAGACTGCTGCCTTGACACACCACCCAAAGCAGAGATGGAGGCCAAGCGAACGGCTGACGAGGAACAGGGCATAGAGGAATTCAAGCAATTCCTCCGAATTAAGAGCATCTCGCAGGAGGGGCACAAGGGCGCCTATTGGGAGGCCGTTCGTTTCCTCAAGGCCCGCCTCGATGACCTAGGTCTTGCCACAAAGACTGTTGAATGCATCCCCTGCAAGGTGCCTTCTTCTCCCTCTTGATCGCCAAGATGCTATAATCTTAACCGCTCTGGTCACCCTTGCAGCCCATCTTAATCGCTACTCTGCTGGGCACGGAGCCTGAGCTGCCTTCCATCGTGCTGAACAGTCACTACGACGTTGTGCCGGCCGTCCCCCACATGTGGAAGGTTCTACTCCCTCTTCCTTCTTTGCTGAGCCTCAAGCCGAGCGGGCCTCTCTCACGCCATTTAAACAGGTTGACCCCTGGGCAGCAGTCGAAGACGAGGAGGGCAACATCTTTGGCCGAGGAACGCAAGACATGAAGGTAAGAGGAGCCCTCATTCCACTCCAGCCCCAGCTCCCCGTTTCCCCTTATTGAAAACGTGGTTTCTTGGGCGCTACTGCAGTGTGTGCATCCAGTATATCCTGGCGCTGCGCCAGCTCCTCAAGCAAGGCCACAAGTTCCAGCGCACCATCCACCTCACCTTCGTGCCTGACGAAGAAATCGGCGGCGTGGAAGGCATGAAGGAGTTCGTGGCAACGGATGACTTCAAGAGCCTCAACGCGGGTCTGGCCCTTGACGAGGGTCTGGCTAACCCGTCGGACGCGTTTACGGTCTTCTACGGCGAGCGGGCTGTGTGGTGGCTCAAGGTGAGGAGGAGACCCATGCCCGCTCTACCTTGCGTTCACTCACTTCTTCACTTCTTCTTCTCTCTACCCCTCCAGGTCAAATCGACGGGGCCGACCGGCCACGGAAGCCGCTTCATCAAGAACACGGCCATGGAGAAGCTTCTGCGCTCCGTACAGCAGTTCTTGGCCTTCCGCGCCGAGCAGGAGGCGCGCCTCGAAGCGCATCCTGGGTGACTCCTTCCCCCCCTCCGCGCCGCGCCCATTGTCCTTTCCCTCCTTCGACGGCTTAGCCACTGACACTACTTGGCGGACGCGGGCCAACGAGCAGATGCCAGCATGCGGCGGTCAAGGCCGAGAAGCTGGGGGAAGTGGTCACCCTCAACCTGACCATGCTGCAGGGCGGTGTGACCACCGACGGCGGCAAGACGTGGGCCCTCAACGTCATCCCGACTGAAGCCGAGGCCGGCTTTGACGTTCGCATCCCCCCGACGGTACCGCTCGACGAATTCGAGGCTTTGATGAAAGAGTGGTGCGCCTCCCTTAATCTAGACTCCCGCCGCATGTCCGATATCACTTGGCGTGGAGGGCCGAACAGTTGTTCCCTCACTCACAACAAACGCGCATCAGGACGAAGGAAGAGGGCGTGTGGTACGAGTTCTGTGTGAAGACGCCGCAGCACAGTGTGACCTCCATCAACCCGGACGAGAACGAGTGGTGGCGGATCTTTTCGGAGACCGCCCAGCGTCTGAACCTGCGCCTCGAGACTGAGATCTTCCCTGCCGGTGCGTGCTATCCTGCGTACCAACACCCCCTCTCGCAACTCACCCACATCATGGTCGTCGATAGCCACGGACAGCCGATACCTGCGCCAAGTGGGCATCCCGGCCTTTGGGTTCTCGCCCATCAACCGCACTCCGATACTCCTCCACGACCACAACGAGTTCCTCTCGTCTCGGGTGCGTTCTCGCTGGTTATGCCCAATTGCTTGTCTTATTGGTCGTGTGCACCCATTGACGTTTTTGCGTGTGTCACATGTGTGCCAGGTGTTCCTCGATGGTGTGCAGATTTATGTTGCCCTCATCCCCGCGCTCGCTGGGCAAGGCGCCACTGCTTGAAGCAGGTGAACTGCTGTACCTCATGAGATACGCCAAGCATACCACAAATTGTTTCGTTGGCTTTTGCGCTTTTTTTCTCCCAAAAGGACGATCACCTCAAGCAAGGGAGGTTGAAGACTGTGCGGTCGGCTGTGCGGCACACAAACGCAAGTTCCTTTCAACAAGACAACCAAGCGAACCAGGACTCTAAGGAAGGCATCATGGAAGACGTCAACTTGACATGGCTGGACATGTTTGGGAATGGCATGGGCGTGGCCGTGGTGGCGCTCGTTATCGTCGCTGTGGTCTTCGTCATGTGGTGGCCGGCCAAGGAGGTCAAGAAGCAGATCGAGAAGGACTCCTCCAGCTCAGCGGCCGTTGGAAGCAACAAGTTGCGGCGACGCAAGGTGGAAGACTGAGCTATTTTCAGCCATTTTAGGAACAAAAAAACGAAATACAATACTAAAAAACTAAAGGGAGTCGTATGCTAGCGAGATGAAGCTGGGCAACAAAAGGGCTCAGGTGCTGGCTGTACTTCAGGCTTGTGCAGAGACTGCGATAAGGAACAACATCAAGAACGTGTTCCTCATAGGGTCTGCTCTGTTTAGCAGTATGCCTGCTGACATCGACCTTGCCATCCCTAAGCTCACCTTTGACTCTCAGTTGCGATTCCATCAGCTCTTCTGTGATGCTGGCCGCCCCTTCGAGATAGAGTTACACCCTTATCAGCAACATCAATGGGGGAGGTGGCTTGTGAAAGGTGGCTGTATCACCATGAGCGAGTTGCCCTCACATGCTGATGAGTCACTCTTTCTGGAGCTGGCCCTGCACTACAGTACAGTGTAGAGCTTGCCACAGATCTCCACTATGCTCACTCTCTCGACTGCTCTCATGAACCTTCCCTCATAGAGGGGAGAATAGCTCCCATTGCTTATTGCATCCTCTCCACCTTCCGCAGCGCGTTTGAACACGTTGAACGGCTGCTACACCTCTTTCTCAACTACAAACAACTCCCCTACATTGCTGCCCAGCACCATGCCTTGATCGACCTGGCGTGCACCGCCCTTGGCGTTGAGACCACAAAACTGCGCTGGCCTTTCGATATCATGTTGCTGTTTACCCCTCCAACCACTTTAATGGGATGACCTCCCTCGACCCAGGCTCGGCCAAGCTTCCCCAGTCGCCAGTTGAGTTTGCCATAGAGTTGTCTGAGCAGGCACACGACATGCTATCGTGCACTGTTGAGCTCGCCTAAAGGTACCCTCCGCTGGTTGTTTTACTGCTTTCGCTCACGCCGAATGTGGAAGAATGATCTGTTCTGCGTTTCCTCGCGATCTGCACAAGGACTTAAGGAATGCCTTCAGCTCCTTGAAGACAAAACCTGCGCGATTCCACCTTCCCGAAAGAATCTTGGGGTATGATCTCATGATGAAAAGCCACTCGAGCACAAGCTAAAAACCCTCATAGAACCCTTCAGCCCGCAAGTGCCAAGGCGATTCAAGCTTGCCAGCAGTTCACCGTCCAAGAACTTGCTATTCTGCCTCAAGGTCCACCGCTTACCCATAACCCAGTTCCGCGTAAGGCACGATCCTTTCTCTTCATGCCAGTTTCACCTAGACTGAGAACATCCTTCTTGCCCTCCTTTAGATGCGGTGCGCTCGCCACAACATTGGCTTTTGTGCGGTGTGAGCAAGAACTGCAAATGAAGCACACCTTTCCTTGACAAGAAAGGCACCTTCTCACTCGGAGACGCAACACTGAGGGAAGGCAAAGAGACGTCAGCACGACGACCTTTTAATGAAAGATCTCTCACTTGGAGAGCAGGACGGGGCGGAGGGGAAGTGGAAGCAGCAGGTAAGTCTTCCTCCCTCGCGCGCAGTTGTTCGGTTCCGAACGCCGTCTTAGTTAGGAGGCCAAGCCTGGAGCCCCGAGCAACTCCTCGAGCAGGTCAAAGGACGAGGCGTTCCAGGCGGGCTCGTTGAGAGGACTCGTGGTTTCACTCGCTGCAGGCTGCAGCAGCTCAAGCAGCGTGGCCTCGTCCGCATCGCGATTGCCATTCCGACCAGATGACGATGGACTCCACACCGTGGGCGTCGTCATCATCATGGAGAATGGGTGCATCATCGCATCCGTGGATGCTGGCGAAGTCGCTGGCGTGGAGTGGGAATGAGGAGACTGTGCGTCGTCGCGCCGGTGTCCGTCGCCGCCGCTGAACCAAGTGCCCAAGTACCGGTAAACCTCGGGCATGGAAAGCGGCGTGAATCGCGGACTGTCCTCCACGAGACCGTCCACGACAGTGATGCGCCACCGTGCCTGTCATCGCAGCTCCGTGAGCGCCAAGAAGCAGAGGTGCAGAGGGAGGTCTTTGTGGCGTACGTAGCCTCGCTTGCTGAAAAAGTATTGGTTGCGGGTGCGAGTGTGGACGGCATGCTTGTCCTTCGTGATCCACGTGAACGACGCCCGGAAGGGGTCTCCGACGGCGTACGGCTTGCGCTGCGGGAAGACTGACGGAAGGATGGCGAAGAAGGTCTCCATGTCGACACGCACAATGTCGTTGATCCCGCATCCCAGCAGCTCATCCTGCGTTGTTCTATGGACATGAGCCGTCTGTAGTGACGAGGGGCGCACAAGAAACAGGATGGGAGGAGTGCGCACCAAGCGATACCTAAGGAGCGAGCAAAAGGCCTGGTTGGCCACCGCCAGCACAGGCGGCGTCAGCTCGGACGCGTTTCTCGGCTCGTGCACCCGAAAGGCCGCCCACGGTTTGCTGAAGAATTCCATGACGCTCATGTCAGACGTCTCGTGAGCTGGGCAGAGGACCAGAGGAAGGGGGGAGAGGGAAGGCAGGTACTTGAGGTCGTCGAGGACGACGGGTTTGACGTTGTACTTGGAAAGGAACGGCATCAGCCTCTGGATCAAGAGCTGCGCCTCGGG
Organism: Acanthamoeba lenticulata; assembly: GCA_002179805.1. Taxonomy (NCBI): domain Eukaryota; phylum Discosea; order Longamoebia; family Acanthamoebidae; genus Acanthamoeba; species Acanthamoeba lenticulata. The sequence goes on from NAVB01000507.1 coordinate 34,641, forward strand.
TGTGTTGGGGTCACCGTTGTCGGCTGCGCGGTGCTCGAACGTGGGCGACGAGGGCGGGAGCCACACGGACGGCGAGGGCAACGCAGTCGACGCCGGTGATGCAGAGTTGGCGATGTTTACGGCGTGGTGGGCTTCTGTGGCGGGCTGCGCATGAATGGCCCGAAGCTCATTGCGCAAGAGTTCGTTGTCCCGCTTCACGTTCTGAAGCTCCTCCACGAGGCGGCCCAGGACCGACTCTACAGCCTGCATCTTCTCCTCGACTGCCGACGACGGCGGCTCCGCGGCGGCAGACGAGAGGAGAGGCGCTCGCAGGGGCTGGAGCCCTGCCAAAGGCGTCGGAGCCCGTGCCTCGACCACGGGATGCGTGCCGACAGAGGAGGCGCCAGGAGCTGGCCATTGGCTCGAGGTCAACAAGAGAAGAAGAAGAAGAGCAAAGAGTACGGCGTACGGTTGAGTTGGTGTCTCTTGGCGCTAGGTTGGTCAGCGGTGTGCGTGGCCAAGAGTGGAGGCACAGTTGCTTGCGGGACGAGGGGGTCAAGCTGGAACTTCCACGCGGGGCGACCTCGCTTGCGCGTAGGCGCGATTTGACAACGCTCTTGCTGCCCAGCAGCCATACATCTCTTGCACGGCTGCCCTCTGAATGAATTGTGACGATTTTTGATGAATACGGGTTGCTATTTTCATTAACTAATTTTATGAAATGGGTTTGGCCAGTACCCGTCACAAGCGGTGTGCGATTCACGACAAGGGAGGCAGGCTTTCTTCCTGCGTGCAGGCTGCATGCTTCTTCGGTACATAGCTTTTGCTTCGGCCTCAGCTCCCGCTTCCTTCGTTGCACAAAAGTGCGATTGGCGCAACAAAGTTCCTCGGGCATCGTTTCTTCTATTCCCGATTGGGTCGCAATTTAGAGGCCAATCGCGATTTTGTGCCGCCACCTTGCTAATTGTCTGCGACATACCAACAAAACAACGTTTTTCGAGTTAAAAAGTGGCCCTTTTCTACACGCCCCAATAGCCCCCGAAGTCGGGGGACTGTGGAGGAGGAGGCGATGGCGGGATGGTCAATCCGGAGGGAGTCCCGACCGGTGGTGGCGGCCCGTGACTCGGCTGTGGCGGCAAGGAGGCGTATGTCGGGTGGGTCGGCAGGAAGTGGCCGGAGTGGACGGGCCGTCCTTCGAGCCATGGCGGCGGTGGTGGTCGAGCAAAGACCGTCGGCGCCGGAGGTGGTGGGGGATACGGCGTCGTGGCATGACGCTGAGCCATCGCATGATTGCAAGATGCACACACAAGGGGCGGCGGAGGAGAGGATCTGTGTCCAAGATCGGGCGCTACCAACGTCGGCGTTCCGCAATACGCGCACAAGCCTGCGTCGCCCCCAGAGCATCAGGGTTAGTTCTTTCGAGTATGGCTTCGTGGCTCAAGCTGGGCGAACCTTGTTGTGGCGGTTCGCGAGCACCAAAGACCGAAGTGGAAGTGAGCGCAAGCGAGTTGATCTGTGCCTCCTCTTCTTGGCTTAAAGGGATGTGTTCGGTGCGCTCCACACAGGCCATCACCCATTGCCACTGTGGTTGGACCCACTAGCGTGAGAAATGAAGTCCTCACCGTTTATGGAAGAAGAAGAGAAGCTTACCTTGCCCTGTTGGTTGTAGAAGATTTGGTAGCGAACGTGCAAACGCAGAGCGCGCTGGTCCTTTCGCAGGCACTTAAAGGACAGGTTAAGTACGTCTGTGAAGGGAAGCGACGTCCTGGTCGTAATCGCAGTCGTAAGGACTGAGTTGCGCGCAGATGATACACACGTTGTTCGAGCGAACGTACTGTTGGAAGATAAGGTGGATCATCTTCTTTTTGTGGTGGTCCTCCAGTTGAGAGATGCGCTGCGAGCTTGTGCCGAGAAGCTCGTGCTGCACACCCGTCCCATGTGCCATCAATATGTGAAATGGGTTTTTATAGAGAGAAAACGGTGGTGGTGGTAAGTACCGATGCGAAGCCTGTTAGGTGGCAGAATGCGTTGTTGACGTAGATGATGGTAGGTGGCTTCATGTCTTCGCCGAGCAGCCGAGCCGGCACGCGGAGCGCCCAGCACGGTTTTCTGTGTACGCACGGATTGATCATTAGTCAGTAATGTGCACGACAAGCGGAAGAAACCGCACTTGTGTACCTGATGTCGTCCACGACAAAGGGCGCGCTCGGGGAGTTGAGCGCGGCGTACTCGCTGAGGAACGGGAAGTGCTGGAGCATGGTTCGCCTCGCGATCGCCAATGAGTCGTGCAATGATGCGTGTGAGGGAAATGGCTCCAGCCGGGCGAAGACGGCTGTGGAGGACTCTGTGGGGGATGTTATCTCATCGAAGCTCTCCCCGTAGCCGCCAGTCCGGTCGATCTCGGCGTAGTGTTGTGGCCCACCACCCGGGGCAGCCGCGAAGTGGGAGGTCGGTTGTGATGGTGGCGAGGATTGGTGCGGCGATTGCTGTTGGGCGAGGGCGGAGACCTGCTCCGACAGCGACTCCATCAACCGCTCGACGTCGTCTTGTCGCTTGCGAAGCGCTTCGAACTCGCTCTGGACAACCTTTACGGTCTTCTTGAGTTCGTTTATCTCCTGCACGAGTAGCGAAAGCACCGAATCCATGGCCGGAGGAGAAGCACTCGCCAGCATTGGCGACGCCGACAAGGATGATGAGGACGAAGAGAAATTGGGGGATGACGGAGTAGTGGCGAAGACAGACTGGCCAGGAGAAAAGGGTGTGGCGCCCACTGCAGAGCTGAACGGGAACTGGGGATTGTTCCTTGAAGCCGATGGTGTGGAACTGGTTGATGTTGTCGCTGGCATCTGTGGAAACGAAGGAGGAATTTGTTAGGCCGGTTGAAGAACATGAAGGATGAGCACAGGCGGCGCACCAGCGCAATTGGTAACACCGGCATTGGAGGAGATGGGTGGCGATTCGCTGGTTGGGATGAATCACTACCGGACTGATGCATAGGCGCTGGCGCGGGTGTGGTTCTTGGTGTGCCTTCTTCTGTTGTCCTAGTGAGACTACATCCCCACTTTGAAGCGCGTGGAAGAGAAAAAAGGGGAGAAGTACCATCGGCTTTAGGTTTGGGTGGGCGACCACGCTTCTTGGGCTCAGTGAAGTGACACTTGTCTGGGATCCCCTCAGTCACGCATCTCCTGCATGGCTTCGTCCTGCAGACACAAAAGGTCAAAACAAAGTCCCGTTGTAAACCAGCTGCCAAGGAGTGCACCACCAAAGAGAGTCGCGTTTTTCTCCGCCCTCCAGGCCACAAGAAAGATTGAAGGAGTGCAAGAAGTTTCATACCCTGTGCAGGCCGTGTGAGCCACCCTACAAAGGACGCATGCTTGTGAGAAGGCTGGTTGCTTTCGTTTGAGTGGAGTGGATATGGAGGCCATTTGGCGACGAAGCTCTCTGAGAGTCGTAGTTGCTGCACACAACCGAGCCGTTGTCATTTTTGAAATAAACTGCCGCTGCTTTTTATTCCTGATAGCACAACCGGTTGCACGGGTTAGCCCCGCTTGGCCCTGCGCAACAGGGACGCGGTTTCAGGAACCGTGCCAGAGGTCAACACCGATCTAGAGGTGAAGGCCAAGGACTTAAGAAGAGCCAATAAACACAAGAAGCTCAAGAACTCCATCCTTTCCTGTGTTTCTACTCAGAACTTGCTGTGCTCACCCTTAGGCCTCATTCAGCAGAAAGGCAGTGACGTCACTCCAGTCTTTCCCAAGTACATCACCCCGGTGACGATCGTCGTTATCCGCAACTTCCATAATCTTCTCATCTGTTCGCCACTGGTGTCTGCGCCTAAAGAGCGCGACGCGAGCAAGCATCTGTGCTCAGAGCGAACCTTGGCAGGTCCAAAGTGAAGCACGAACTGAGAAAAAAGCCTATTGGCAAGGCAAAGCCATTTTTTAAATTCCTTTCGGAAGTTGCCCTGAATATTTCCTCGGGCCTTTTTGGAGCACAATACCGGACCCGCAAGAGCTGTAGAGAGGAGGTTGTGCAATGGCAACTGATTGCACAAACAAAGCCTGTCGTCTGTGCCGTCTTTCTCATACAGCCTGTGATGGGTACGCTCGAAAGATAATAATAACCCACAAAATCGCGATTGAGATTTTTGTTATGTGCAACGTCCCTCTTTTCTGGTTCCCTTGTGTGCATTTACATGCTTCGCGTAATATATATATATTAAACACTTGGTGTTGAGTGCAGAGCGCGTCCATGCAGGCGCTGCGTAGCCCTCGGGAAGCCTGAACTATGCCAGGATGTCGAGCCTAAGAAGCGTGGCCGTCCCCCGAAGCACTTTCCCGCCACCACAGAGGGGGGCTGGAGGCTGACGAAGAAGCAAAAGGCAGATGCACCCTCGAAGAGCAGCTCGTCCGAAGGTTCCCCTCCATCTCCTTTTTCTGGGGTTGTCTCGTGTATTGAAGACCGTATTTCTCGTTCACCCAGCGGCCAAGGTGTCGAATCCGCCTTCGCCCGACTCGTCACCTACCCATTCTCCACGCAGCTCATGTGCCGACCTTGGCCTCCATTCCGCCGACCGAGCAGGCGGAGACGATAATTTGCTCATCACTCTCGTGAACGAGCTCCGCGGCACCAAGCAAGAGCTCAAGAGCGAGATCTCCGCGTTCTATCAGACCGTCGAGCGGCGATTGGCCCAGACCGAAGAGAAGATGAACTCCATCCTCTCGATGCTGCCGTTCAACGCGTCGTCCACCGTGACATCTATGCCGTCGTCTTCCCCCACACACACCACAACCAAGCTCTCGGTTCTGTCTGCTTCGATGCGATCAGAGCTCATACGCCAGCTTCCCTTCCTGGCCGACTTCAATCTGGACTCCTCCACACCTTTTGTTGTCGATGATTTGGGGTACACGCTTCCCCGCTTGTATCCTCCGCTGCACGAGTGCGTATGGTGGGGGCTCACCTCGCTCCGCTCTTTTACGCTCCTCCAGGAAGCCCGTGCTTGCTCAACGGTTCTCTGAAGCCACGCGCGTGGAAGATATGCTCCCGCCCACCATCGTGTGGGCGAACGACAGCTTCTGCTCCCTCATGAAGGTCCCTCTGGTACGCCTATCCACCTTTGTGGGGGGGGGTCTCGCCAAAAGCTCATGTAAGTTCTCTCTTGTCGTGTGGTCACCACGCAGTACGATTTGCTGGGTAGGCGAGGCCAGGGAGATGCTCGAACGGCGGAGATGTTACTCCCCTACATGCTCAACCGGGGTTCGGGGCTCACCGGCGACATCCTCCCCCTCAGCCTCAAGTGGCCCAGGAAAGATGGCAAGGTCTTGACGCTCCGCACACGCAACCAGATCTTCTACAATCAGAGCGGATGGGTATGCCTGTCATCCACCCCGCCCCATCTTGGTGATCTTGCTTGCGCGCTGATCAGCTTTTGACGCCGCTGCATTATGCAGGCCAAGTGGTTGCTGATGGTGGTGGAGACGGCCGAGGAGGAATCGACTGTGCGAATACAGCCAGCACCTGCTACAATGCCGTCTACCACTCCGCCCTACTGCTTCACCCATCCGCACCCACACCCGCACCCCCATCCGCACTCGCACCCACACGTGCACGCGCATCCGCATCCTCACCCGCACCCGCACGCCCATGGACACACGCATGTCCACACGCCGCCGCAGCAGCAGCACTTCATGGGCGTAGGGTCCTCAGAGGAGTGGCGCCCGCACAACGAAAAGGAGCCCTTCTCCTTCTCTGCCTTCCCCTCGTGCTTTTCGTCGCTTCCCTTCTCCCTCCCTCCGCGCTTCCCAGGGGAGCCCAGCCCCAACACCACCGCCGCTGCCGCGACGACGACCATAGTTAGCGACGCCGGGGGAGGCGGAAGCGGAAGCGGCGGTTTAGGCCAAGCCACGACGCACCAAGCGCTGGGCAGCTTCTCTTCCGAGCAGAGCCCGCGAACAGACACCAATAAGCAGGGCCGTGGAGAGGCCGAGATGGACGAACTGCTTTCGGCGCTCATCTCGCCCAACTCCTTCCCGACGGCCTCCATTCCGACAGCTGCGTGGGAGTGGGACTGCGCGTGAGGCTGTTTTGGGTCGAAGTCTATTCGTGGGCTGTCCACGGATCGCCACACAAGCGTGAAGAAATGTACAAAATCATACACTCAGTCAACAGCTGTTGGTCGGGCAGGGCACCTGCTCTCAGACGTCTTCTTCTTTTATTTGCGTGCGGAGTTCCACCAGCCTGGCAACACAATTTTTAGTGCTAACGTCAAACGGTTGGAGGGGCAGAGAGAGGCAGTCACAAGAAGAGAGAGGGACTGGTGCGGGCGAGTGTGGTGTATGGAAGCAAAGATGAGGACGGCACGCGCATGTTCCAACTGCAAGATGGCACATACTGCTTGTGACAGCAACCGCCCGTGTGGTCGATGCATGTCGCTGGGCAAGGAAGACACCTGCGTTGACGTCGAGAGAAAGAAGAGAGGGCGACCAAAAAATCTAGGCGGCGCCGACAATACCGAGACCAGCATATCTGGGGCTGAAATCAAAACAGAGCCCTCAACATCTGGGTTCGCCTACCATGGGACGATGCACGAGGCCGTAAAGAGGCAGCGAGCCGGTACCCCCCCCCCTCTCTTTGTCTCTTGTGAGCAAATTGCACGCTACGATTTGCTCATTTTTGGGCTCAATCTGCCGGCAGATGGACCCTCATTTCACGGCCGCTACGTTGCTGGCGGAACCGGCGGCGTCTTTGCGTCGCCGTACATGGTTCCTCAGGCCTTCGCGCAGCAGCCGCACGTCGGCACGACGTTGCCGGCCCGCCACTCGCCCAACTCGTCATCGCCCTCGTCCTCCTCCCCCACGACAGCATTCTCCGCGGCCAGCTTCGCCAGCGATCACGACCGAGAGAGCGACCGAACGGCCGGCGGTGGCACGGCCATGTTAGAGTCTGTGCTCTCGCTCCTCGTGGAGGAGGTCAAGGAGCTGCGCCACACTACGCAACAGCTTCGGGAGGAACACATGCTGCTCGCCAACGAGGTGGCCGCGCTCCAGCAGCGCCAGTCAGAACGCGACAACGAGCGCGATCGTGAACGCGCGGCGCACCCAGGCTCCGCCAATTTGTCGCCGTCGTCAGACACCTCTTCGCCGTTCGGCGTCGCCCACGCCGCTTCGTTCGTGCCCACCTCCACGTCGACCTTCTTTACACGCGATCGCGTACAGCCCATGCTCGCCCGCCCCGACTTAGTGGAGCAACACAACTCCTCTTCGCCGCCTTCGACGGCCAGCAGCTCCTTTGTTCAGTCCGTCCCTTCGACAAGCCAGACCTCAACCTATCAGTACAGTTCGGCGAGCACCAGCACCAGCAGCACCAGCACGAGTAGCACCAGCAGCAGCAGCGCCGGGCCGTCGGGCTCTGTCGTTCCACGCCCGATTGGTCCGCTGGTGAGCGTGCAGGCCGCAGCCTATGCGCGGAGGGAGATCGTAAACTACTTGCCCTTCCTCTCCAAGTACCCCATCAGCTCGCCCGAAGCGCCCTTTGCCATCGACGACGTCAGTCGGCCCTTTGCCGCCGTGCGCCGTGTGTCGGGCGTGCCCGGCGAGTGGGAGCATAGCCCGCCCATCTTTGTCTTTGCCAGCGCGGCCTTTTGCTCCATGGTCAAGTACCCGCTCAACGAGCTCCTGGGCTGCCCGCTGTCCAAGGTGATGTTCCCCGATGAGCAGATCAAACGCAAGATGAACCCCTTCATCACCCAACGCACGTCCTATCCGCTGAGGTTCCTCCACCCCTTCCTCATTCTCCTCGCTCCCCTCTTCCTTCACCTCGCTGTGCGTCCGTCGCACGCACTCACGGCCTTGCCTTTGTGGCGGCGCAAACAGCGAGTTGATCTACCACTCGGCCCTGTGCGTCACCAAAGACGGGAAGCTGTTCCGATTCCCCTCCATCTACCAGATCTGCTACTCGGAGCAGGGCCAGGCGCGGTGGGGCATCATCTGCGGCACTGGCGAGGACATTGAACCGGTCACCTTTGAGGTTGCCCTCCTGCTCATCGTCCCTCCTCACTCGTATCATCACATGCACGTCGTGGTTGTGGTTGCTGATTCGAAAGCCGCCCGCAAACACAACACACCGAATGCGTAGACGCACATCCCGTCTGCAGTGTCGGCCGCGACTTTGTTCGCTCGCGAAAGGGATGACCCGACTGCTCTAGAGAATCTCCAGTGGGGCGGCGACTGGATGGCCACGAACCCTGGCGGCGTTGGCGGGGGACATGAGACCTTCTTCGGCATTGGTACTGCTAGCTGACCGTTTACTTGCCGTATTGCCGGGAAGGACGAGCGGCGCAGCGACGCCGCGGCTCACGTGGCCTTTGCGCAGGATCACATGGGAGAGACTTCTTCTCCATGCCCGCGGACAACTCGTCGACGCAGCTCGTCAGCCGTGGGAGCAAGATCAACGCCATGCTGGCCAAGGACTCGATGACGGCGCGGGCTCCAGCAAGGATCACAGAGCTCGACTCTGGCGAGGCCAGCGATGATCGGGCAGGCAACAACGGTGGCCCTGCTCCGGTCAGCAGCGCGGAGCTCCTCCCGTTTTCTCCTACCTTTGGTTCGTCTCCACCAGCGCGCTTGCTATTAGAACTAAAGCCCTGGAACCAGAGCTCATGCTGATGGGGACCAACAGGGTCAGGCGGAGGCGACTATGGTTGGTTGCTGCGGGATAACCCACCATTTGGCGACGGCAGCGGCCTCAGCCCGCACACGAACATGAAGTGGTGATGGCCACCAGAAGCCAAGCGCGTGTACAGCAAGAAAAAACTTTGAGTATTTATTTTCCTTAAACCATTTCTTTGTTGGACTGTTCTGTGCCGCGTTTTGGGTCTCCTGATCGCACATTTGACGGTCCAGCTCGAGAGCGCATTACCATCCATTTCAAAACAATGAGGAGAGTTGCTTGCGCTGGTCTCAAGAACAACTTCGAGCTCAGGACCACGGCAGTGCAAACTGCCCGAATCCTCGAGAGGTGAGCCTACAATTTAAGTCATGGGGGAGGGCAAAACCGCACCTTTATCAAACAACAATTTGTTGACCCTCTTTCTTCAGGAGCGAGCTTGGCCCTGTGGGTGTGCGTCACTACCCCGGTAACATGAAGGAGTGTACGTTGCTGCATCGGCCTTTATTATTACCCGCCCCCTCCCCTCCTTCCCAAATGTACTCACTTATGATTGTTTCAATGCTTCAGTGAGGCTCAGGCTTACGGCCATCAAGAACATTAAGAAGATCACTTCGACCATGAAGATGATTGCCGCTGCCAAGCAAAGCAAGGCTCAGTCCGTTCTCATGAAGACTCGCCCGGCCGCTGAGACGAGCCAGCGCTTCGTGCAGGAGTTCTTCCCCTCGCCCGCTGAGGGCGAGCCCAACCCCGCTGAGGAGGCCTCCGGCAAGCACCTGATCGTGGCCGTGACGTCTGATCGTGGCCTGTGCGGTGGTGTCAATTCGAGCATCATCAAGGCCAGCGCGGCCGTCTCGCGCAACCACCCCGAGAACACGCAGCTCTTCCTCCTCGGCGACAAGTCCAAGGCTGGCCTTCAGCGCGAGTTCGCCCCCTCGATTCTCTACACCATCAATGAGGTCGGCGCCAACAGAAAGACTTCCTTCACCGAGGTGTCCCAGGTGGCTGAGCTCATCTCGCGCCAGTCGTTCGAGAATGTTACCATTCTCTACAACCAGTTCGAGTCGGTGATGGCCTTCACCACCAAGAGGAAGGTGTTCCCCGCCCCGAAGGCCTTCGTCGAGGCTGAGCGCAGGTTCTCGGCCTACGAGTTCGAGGGCAGTCACGAGGAGATCCTGGCCGACTACTGGCAGTTCACCCTCGCCTCGCAGCTCTACAGCTCCCTTGCCGAATCGCAGACCGCCGAATTGGCTACCCGCATGACTTCCATGGACAATGCTACCAAGAACGCCTCGGAGGTTCTCAGCAAGCTCACCATCAAGTACAACAGAACCAGGCAGGCTGCCATTACCACCGAATTGACTGAGATCGTGTCCGGTGCTGCGGCTATTGAGGAAGCCTCTGCCTAAATCTCTCCTACTGTACGATTTCGTCCTCCCCCGCAAATGTGTAGTTGATTTTTTTTTCCCCTTTCTATTGCTTATTCCTTCTTCGCCTGCAGGCTGTTTGCGCTATGTTTCTCCCTCTCCCCTTCTCAGTGCGCCACGGTTCCTGTTCCCTCTTGTTCAATAATGAAGCCTTCGTACTGCGACTTTGCTCTTCTTTTTCCCTCCTGCTGCCCCAAATCGTGCCGGTGTTTGTTTCGTCAATTCCCTCCCTGTGCCTAGGGCTACAGAACACCACAACGATGCTGTACTGAATGCCCACGTTCACGGCTGGTTCTGGTCATCCTTCGACACCGTCCTTTGACAGAGAAAGTGGCCAGCACCGCAGCTGACGTGGTCCTTCAGTGGCTCACGCCAACGGCTGCCCGTGGTATCTGCAGCGAGGCGGCCGAGGGAGGCCACCTGCTCGTGCTCCAGTGGGCCAGAGAGTGGGATGAGGGAACGGGGGACACGCAGCTGAAAAAAAAGCAAAAAGGGGCTTCAAACAACAACTTGAAACAAAAAAAACAGCTTACAAGAGATCGCCTTGCAAGGCCTAAGAGCGCGGGGGCGAAGAGGTCCTCCGGCGCTTGGTGGCGTCGCGTGAGGAGCTCCGCGAACGGCTGCGGCTTCGTCCTCTGTGACTCCGTCCGGGCGAGCGGCTGTCGCGCCCTCGTCGACGAGCGGGAGGCGAGCGCGAGCGGCTGTGCGATCGACGGCGCCCGCCGCTCCGCGACCGGCTGCGAGAACGGCTGCTGCTGCGCCGATAACTGCTTCGCCTGGCCGGGCTTCGCCCTCGACTGCGGCTGCGGCTTCGGCTGCGCGAAGAGGAGCTGCGCCGACCGCCGCGTCGGGGCGTCCGTTCGCGCCGGCGATCGCGCGACCGACTGCGGGACCGGCTGGGGCTGCGGTCGCGGCGACGACCATCACGTGAGCGGCTACGGCTGCGGCTACGCGAGGGGCTGCGGCGCGAGCGGCGCGGCGGGCTCCTCGAGCGTGAGCGTGACCGCGAGCGGGAGCGCTTGGTCCCGGTCGAGTTGCGGCGCGAGGGCAGTGCAGAGGACGGGCGGATGGGCTGGTTGCGGTAGAGGTCCCGCAGCATCTCCTCTCGCTCGCGCTCCTCCTTCTTCCGGTCTTCAGCCTCCTTGTCCTGCTCAACTGCAGTGGCTCCACCCAACGATAGAATGAGAAAGGAAGATAGGGGGGAGAAAGTCCGTCAGCCCCAACCCGTGCGAGGAGAGACCGGACTCGCGGGAACGTATGCGTACTCTGCTTATTGAGCTTCTGGCGCATGAGCCGCTTGAGCCGCTCCTGGGGCGTTTCCTTCTTGGGCTTGGCCTCCTTCACGGGCGTCTGCTTGGGCGTCTCCTCTGGCGTTCGTTCCCCGAATTAATTGAAAAGGTTGATTAAAATTCGTCAACAAATGAATAATAAATATAATCGGATAATAATAACAATAAAATCGCACCTTTGTCGCGGCCGTGGGTCGAGTCCTTGTTGCGGGCGCGCTCTTCGGCGGCACGCTTCTCGCTCCTGCGCGCCAAGGTTGTCGTCGTCGTTATTCGCAATCGTGTGTGCGTGTGCGTGGATGCCCACATGCGGAGGAGGCAGAGACGTACTGGCCGTGGTTGTACTTGAGGTCGATCTCCTGCGCGAGACGCCAGCGCTCGGCCGGCGTGTGGGCCAGGCGCACGACGGGCTCCTGCTTCCTCTCCGCCAGCGTACCGGCCTCGGCGGCCTTTTCTTCCGCGTCGCCCTCGAGCTTCCTGCACAGGTCCCCACGCGCGTCCTCGCAGTGAGTGTGCGCGTGGGCCCATCGATGGCGCGCTGATCGGCCGATCACGGAATCGGGGGAGGCGCACGAAAGGACGCGCGGAGGAGTGGTGGGGATGGGCGCAGCGGCGGACGACGAGGTCGAGGTCGAGTCGAGCGAGAATTCGGTGATGTATTCCTTCCGCTCCTCCTCGTCCTCGTCACTGTCGCTGTCAGACGAGCCGCGGCTCGGGCTCCAGCCCCTTGACGATAATAAAAAAAAAATCGTGTAATAGATAAATAAAATAATACGAAAAAAGCGGCAGTCAGCGCAGAGACAATGGACCATTGCGACTCTCATGCGCGAGAGGCCGAGCGGCCGAGCAGGCGGACCCCTCTGAGCGGTAGTCGTCGTAGGTGGGCGAGTGGCGGCGCCGGTAGCCCCCGTGCTTCAAGAGCTCCTCGCGGCGCAGCGGATCGGTCTTCTCGAGCAGCCGCTGGAACTTGAGCTTGCGCCGCTCCTTTCGCGGCAGTTGGCGCTGCGGACATTGGAACACACAAATGCCGAATTGGTGATTTGTTTTACGTTTTGTTGAGGAAGGACGGGGCGCACCACTTCGCTCTTGGCCTCTTGCTCCTTCTCCACGCGCTGCTTGTCGTTGAGTTCAAGCGAGCGGTGCTTGTAGTAGTTTTGGATGTGGTAGCGCTTCCCGAGGGCGTTCCACGCTTGCTTCTCCTCGCGCTCCCGTGTGCGCCGTTCGCGCTCCCGCTCCATCTCGCGCTCGCGCATCTCGCGGCGACTCGGGGCCACCACGTCCGCCTTCTCGCGCTCCTTGGGCGGCTCCGGCGCGCCATCGCCCGACGGCAGGGGCGGCGCGGGCGGCGGGGCCGGCGCCGAGCCCGCAGCCACCTCCCCGTAGTCGAGTCCAATGCTGGTGTAGTCTGGACCGCCCCCGGCCTCACGTCCCTTGCCTGCTTGTCCCTGCTGTCCGCCGTAAAACGCCCTGGAGTCCCCCAACCCCCAACAAGACAGTGTCTTGATTGAGCCATGTTATCGCAGCAAAAGACCATGGCTGGGCTTCTCTCTTACTTGTCGTCGCTGTACTCCTTCTGGGTGGGAAGCAGGTAGCTGGACTTCTCGTCGATCTGCTGCGCTGTTAAAGCCACCAACTCGTGCTCCTGGCCTGTTGTGTGCGTTTTATTATTTGTTTTTTGTTGTTTTTTTTTTTTTTTAAACTAATAAATGTATCGTTAGAGACGTACGAGGAGTGGAGCCACGGAGGTTCTCAACAAGCACAAAGTAGCGCTCGTAGTTGAGGGCATCTTCGAGCTCCTGCTCATCGTCGCTCTCCTCAATGGCCGCGCGCTCTGCCTTGGTGGGCGCCGCCGGGATGATGTCGATCAGCGCCCGTCCATCAAATCTACGAAGGCACCACCCCGCGGCCGAACGCAATCACACAAGCACATGCGATCGCGCTTGTGAGCGTCTCTCGAACTGCTGCGGCCCCACCCCCCGATCCAGCAGCAAAATGGAGAGAGCGCAGCAGAGTAGAAAACAGAGATGCTCTTTGCAGGCCGTGGAATATACCGACCGGTCCACCATTAGGTCTGAGCCATCCTTCCACGGCATACTGGTGATGACGACGATCAATCGCAGTAGCGCCCACATGACCCGCGATCCGCCCAATCCCCCCCCCCCACCAAGCACGCCCAAATAGGTCAGGCTGTCGCTGTAGGCGGGAGGAAAGGACAAGGAGCCGTACAGACTGTCCCCGGCCTCAAGGAGGCGATACTGCGTCGTGTCGTAGTGTACACTAGCAGGAAGGCCAACGACGCTGAAGGCTCTCATTGGATCGCCATACTGTTATCATCAAAATACGGCCTGCGGTAAGTGCAGATCTTTTGCGACAGGCGCTTGGACTGACTGCGCACCTTTTCGGCGAAGTAAGCGGCCTTACGTTCGGCACGCTTCTTGTGATCAAACATGATCCCCTGTATCTTCCTTTCTTGATCGCGACATGCCTTCCACATCTTTGCCCAACAAGCCAACACAAACCAACAAGAGAAAACACAGCTTTTCTTAAGGTTGCATTAGAGAAAAGCTGTTTCTGGTTGCAGCTTTTCATTTTACGCGTAGGCCGGAATTCCGACATTGCTAAACACGTTATCAACGACATTTCATCAAGAATAGCTGAACTAGCCAATCAAGCCACTCCATCTACAAGCTGCTTTGTGGTGTTGTTAGTGCGTCTTCACTCACACAAAAACACACAAGCATAATAATGAAGTACTTGGTTGCACTTGACGGTTCGAAGGACGGTGAGACGGCATTCGACGTGGTGCTGAGCAAGGCCAAGCCCGATGACCACGTCTTCCTCCTCATGGTGGCCGAGGAAGTCTACATCTCCACAGTGGCGGGGGCGTCTGCCTACATTGACTACTCTTACATTGTCCGTGCAAACCAAAAGATCGAGGAAGAGGGCAAGGCTCTTCTCAAGTCTTATGGACGCCGCCTCACGGAGCGAAAGGTACGCTTCCCCCCCCTCCCCCGCGGTTGGCCAACCATAGTTTCCAGTAGTAACACAGCGGATGAACATCTTAGATCCCGCACACCCTGCTTCTTGGCAAAGGCGACCCCAAGGACGTCATTGTGCGTGAGGCCGAAGAGCGAGAGGTTGACCTTATCGCTATCGGCCGGCGCGGCCTGGGCAAGTTTAAGCGGTATGCATGCGCGCGACTGGTGTGTTTGGTTGCGGTGTGGGGCGATGTGCTGACAGCGCGTGTGATGGTTGCATTGCGGTATCAGCATGTTCATGGGCTCGGTAAGCCAGTACTGCACGGAAAATGCCAAGTGCGCCGTGTGGGTCATCAAGAGCCCGCACCTGGAGGAGGTGGAGGCCGCGCTCAACCACGGCCACACCGCGTCGGCGTCGGTCACTTCCGCCGCAGAGGTCTTGTAAATGAATTCTCACACCGCAAATAAAGAAACCCAACCTGACGAAGAGAAGCTGCTGGGGCTGTACCGGGCGCGGACGTCTCGCGGCTGCGCGGAGTACGGTCATGGGATGCCTAAAGGCCGAAATGTGGACGATCCACAACGAACGCAAGGCGCTGGCTGTCTCAAGCCGTCCGGATTCCCCAGAAATGCCGTGGCGTATTGATGGTCTCGTCAACCGTGTCGGAGCCAACACTCACGTCCCCACTCCTCAAAAAGCTCCAGCCTCGGCCAACACCAGTCTCTTGCTTTTTTGTCAGGTCACCACTTGACCCGAGTCCTGTGTAGACGAACAACACCCACTTGCACCCACACGCACACCACCTCCCTCTTTTCCAACGCACATAAAACCACCATGAGAGTCGGTACGGTTTGAACCAGACCTGTCCACCGCCGTTCTTCCTTTGTTGTTCGTCGCCGTGGTTTTGCTTTTGCCTCTCTTTCTCTCTTTGGTGTGAGCTTGTGTTTCGCTTGCGCTGTTGAGATTAGCGAAAAGCAGCAAAAAAGCACCTGGGCAGTGGCGTTGTTTTCCTCGCGCCTGATTTTCTGCTGTGTGTTGCGAATTGCGTGCTCACCACCTTCACCCTCGTCACCACCACCCTTAGGATCGGGAAGCAACACAGCAGTGCCCGCTGGTCGTTCGATGCGTAGTAGCAAAATCACCAAATCCAACAGCGACTATTCGCTCAGTTCTCTCGCATCGCGCACACTGCAGCCGGTGGAGGAGGCCTCGCCGCTCACCCTTTGGCCTGGCGGCTGGACCCTCTATGAGATTTCTACTCGCCCGTGGCTCTACAGCCTCTCCAAGAAGTACAAGCGCCCCATCACAAAGCTCAGCGACATCCCTGACGAAGAGTTCCTCGCCCTCAAGGACCGAGGTAACCACCACCTCTTGTGCAGCGCCCCTCTGTTCTAGTGTGCTTGTCCACAGCTCCACAGTTTGGTGTGGGCCTCGCTCACTGTATGCTTGGGGGGGGGGACAACAGGCGTGGACATGGTGTGGATGATGGGCATGTTCCAACTGGGCGCATACGGCCTCAAGTACGACCGTACCAACCCCAACCTGGTGAACGGCTACCGTCAGCTCCTCCCCGACTTCACCGAGCAGGGTACTCTTGCTCAACCTCCAAACTGTCTGCACCACGCGCGAGGCTGTAGCCGAATCACCTCTCACGCACCACCTCACCAACACTTCAGACGTCATTGGCAGCCCTTATGCCATCACCGAGTACCACTGCAACCCCCAGCTCGGCAGCGACGAGGATCTGCGCAACTTCCGCAAGAGGCTGAACGCTATGGGCCTCTACCTCATGCTCGACTTTGTGCCGAACGTAGGAGAACCCCTCCCCCGCCAACCGCGACGAGTGGGGTAACTCACTTTAGCTTGTCCATTCACGATCTCTAGCACACGGCCGTCGATTGCGAGTGGGCCAGGACCGACCCCAACTTCTTCGTGCGCGCGCCCAAGGACGCCCCGAAGCCCTACAACGCCGACACCTACCATTCCGAATCGGGCCTCGCCTACGGCAGCTGCGGTTGGGGCGCGTGGCAGTACGTCCTCCTCCCTCGTCCCTTCTTCTTGTGCCGGCTCAAGCCCAATCGCTTTGCATATGGTTTTCTTATCCATTCACGTGGTGCAGGGACACGCTTCAGCTGAACTACTGGAAGTACGTGTTTGCCCCGTGATGCGCTATTGCTGGGTACGTAGACTGACCCTTTTCATTCGCTGCCTCCTTGGTCTTGTCCAGCCCCGAGCTCGCCAGGCTCAGGACGCAGGAGCTGTGCTAGTACGCGCCTCCTCTCATGTGTCCTCGCACAACAATGACAAATGCTTCCAGTGAGGTGAGCTAACCCTCATCGCCTGCGCGCCTTCTCGCGGCAGTATCGCTTCCCTGTGCGACGGCATCCGCTGTGACATGGCCTACCTCTGCCTGAACGACCTCATCGAACAGGTACAACCGCCCGAGGAAGAACGCCCGTAATATTGGCTGAAGCTCATCTCCATTGTTTTCTGCTGTACAGAACTGGGGCCACCAGCTCTGGACGTGGGGCTACAAGAAGCCAGCCACCGAGTGGTGGGAGGGCGCCATCCAGGCGGTCAAGCAGCGATTCCCTAATGTCATCCTCCTCGCCGAGGTCTACTCCCCGTGGCAGGTGCGTGACCTCTTCTTCTTCCCCTACAAGTTCCTCTGGTGAAGAGTGCCTGCTGACCCGCCAGTCGCGTCGTGGCCACAGCCGAGGCTCCAGGAACTGGGCTTTGACTACACGTACGACAAGCAGCTCTACGATCGCCTCTCCTGGGGTCACCTGGATTACACCAAGGACTGGTTCAGGCACAACTCGCCCTCCTTCACCAAGCGGTCGGCGCACTGTAAGTCCTGCTTCTCCCACCTCCCCCCCCCCCATTTCAGGCCCTCTGGCCAACACTCACCTCGCGTCGCGCCCCTTCGCTCTCGCGTGCAGTCGTGTCGAACCACGACGAGCCCAGGGAGGCCATCCACTTTGGTAGCTGGTGGCGCGCTGCCGCTGCGGCCCTGGTCAGCTACACGCTGCCTGTACGGGCCTTCCCTCCCCCGCCCATGGGCTGCCGCTGTCAATTGCTTACATGTGATGATGACCCGGTGGGTGTGCGCGGTTTGCAGGGTGTGCGCTTCTTCTGGCACGGCCAATGGGAGGGCAACCAAAACAAGCTCGCTGTGCACCTGAGGTCCTTTTTGCCCGGCCCCTTCTGCCCCATTTTGGCTTGCGCGCTGACGTCGTTTTTTTTCCTGTCATGAGCACAGGAGGGCCAAGGAGGAGCCGGTCCACACCGAAGTGGCTGCCTTCTACGACAAGCTGCTCCCGATCGTCACCCACGAGGTCTTCAAGAAGGGCGAGTGGGTCTATCTGGACGTCTTCGGCACGGGTATGTGATGAGATATCGGCCTTGCTGACACCAGCGTAGTCTCACTCATCACCTCCGCTCGGCGCAGACCAATCGTGGCGGTTGATGGCGTGGCGCTGGTCCTATGGCAATGAGAGGCGCCTTTGCGTCCTCAACTTCAGGTACAATCGTCATTGCATGCACCTCCCCCACCCAACAAGCGCTGACCCCGTGTTGCGTTTTTCCTGCAGTGACTACGGGGGCACAGGACGCGTCGTCGTCAGCGATGCCGAGGGCGAAGGTGACATCGTCCTAACGGAACTGCTCTCGGGTACGGGGCGCAACCGCACCAAACAGCAGCCCGCGACAACTCCTCCTTCTCACGCCCATCTTGTCGTGCGCACACAGGCGAGAAATACGAGCGATCAGCCAAGGAGCTGCGCGAGAGCGGGCTGTTCGTCATCGTGTCGCCCTGGTACGGGCAGATCTTCTCCTACTAGGCGGATAACTTTCGCCCATGCGGCGAAGAGCGGTCACCCAGCCCCCGCGCCAACACGAAAACTCACCCCATTCAAGATAATCTTACATACCCCAAACACGCGCCTTGCGCACATCGAACATTAAAGAAAGTAATTTTGTGCATTGGTCGACCACGAACAGATTTAATAATGATGGGGAGGGAGTTTACTCATCAGATTCCTCCTCCGCAGCAGCGGCCCTCTTGGCCTGGATCTTCGGGAGCTGAGTCCTCTTGTAGTCCTCCCACGTCCTCTGAAAAATTTTGCTTGGGGTTAGCCCTTGCGGGGGTGCATTTAAAAAGGAAGGGAGAGCCGTACGCCTCGGTTAAGCGACCGCCAGAAGAAATCGACGGTGTTGCTGACGCCCGACTCGACGACGATGGCACCAACGAGGATGACGGCAAAATAGCTGGAGTTGCGCTTCAACAGGTTCTGGTAGACCCAGTTGCTGACACCGGAGGACTTGATGGCGTTCATCCTGGAGGGGGGGGAGTACCGGACAATTACGGCAGTGAGAATTTGCAGCACGCCATGCATCAGGGCGCCCAATTTACGCCAGCGAGCAGTGCGGCAAGCATAATGAGAGCGTACTTGAAGTTAGGATGATGATGTCGAATTACACCACAACACGAAAAAGCTCACTCAGGCCTGAGTGGTATGCCAAGCACGATCCTGCAGGGCTGGTCGTCGACAGGGAGGTGCCCGGATTTTTGTGGTCAACGGCCATCACCAGGCCCACTACCGGAGAGAAGGAAAAACTGCGCGCTGTGTGGGGGACGACGGGGTGGTTTCAAGCTTTCCATTCAAATTACATCGTTTCAATCCCTTTCTCTCCCGCCAGTGGAGTCCGTCACTGTCCGATTGATTAGAAACGCACAGAGTCTGGACGTCCACCATGAGTGCGTGCACCTCATTACAGGCGCTTGCGCTGCCCTTGCTTTTTTCGCATTTTCCTTCTTCCCATCTGTGCATGGGGGCCTCCATTTTTGCCATTTATGGGGGTTAAAGTTAACTTGAAGCCTGACCTGGTTATTCCTGCCTCCTCTTTATGGCGCCCTCCCGGCACCAACAATTAGACAAGGATCACGACACCTCGGCCATTCAAATCTTGATCGATGAGCTCAGGAATGAGGACATTCAGCTGCGGCTAAACTCCATCCACCGCCTCAACACAATTGCGGATGCGCTCGGCCCTGAACTTACTAGGACTGAACTTTTGCGCCATCTCACTGACGGTACGTAGAAATTCTTTATGGCCTTTCATACCGTTTGCGAGCACATTGCGCTAGCTGGACTCCCTGAGTGTTTTTTCATTTATTTAATAATGCGCATTATCTGCCGTATCCTTGGAGATGGCGATGCTGTTGTTCTCATCTGTTCCTCCCATTTAATGCGGTTGTCGTTGGTTTACTCTTTCTTCAGAGGCTGTTGACGATGAGGATGAAGTGCTGCTCGCCCTCGCTGAGCAGCTGGGCAAGTTCTTCGACTACGTCGGTGGCCCCGAGGAGTACAAGTGCCTCCTCGAACCCCTCGAGAAGCTCGCCACCGTCGAGGAGACCGTCGTCCGCGACAAGGTAGGCGTTCGCCCTGGTCTTATATTCTTGCCGGTTACCGTGCCATTTACCTTCGCTAACCATATACGCCCCGCAGTCCGTGGAGTCGATCTGCAAGGTCGCTGACATGCTCCCGGAGAACGACTTTGTGGGCGAGTTCGTGCCCCTTGTGAAGCGGCTGGCTACGGGTGACTGGTTTACAGCCCGAACCTCAGGCTGCGGCCTCTTTGCCAAGGCCTACTCGAGGCTTACAGATGAGCGAGCGAAGACCGAACTGCGCGAGCTTTTCACCAAGCTCACTGAAGACGAGACGCCTATGGTGCGACGCTCGGCCGCTTCGGCCATGAAGGTACGAGACCCCACCAATGCCGCTTCGACCGGGCGTTTTCGCTTTGCTCTCTCGTTTTCGCATGAGGACTCACCACCGTTCCGCGCACAGAACTTTATCCCTACCGTCGCCAAGGAACAGGTCAAGCGGGAGATTGTACCCATATTCCAGAAGCTGGCCAAGGATGATCAGGACTCAGTCCGTCTGTTGATCGTGGAGAGCTGCGTGGCGCTGGCAAAGATGTTTGACCAGGAGGAAAAGACGAGCCTTGTTCTTCCCGCCGTCCGCGCCATCTCGGTCGACAAGTCCTGGAGGGTGCGATACATGATGGCGGAGAATTTTGTTGAGGTGCGCCACCTCTCCCCCTCCTCCGTCCTCTGCCCACTCGACTGCGTAAGCCAAGAAGACTGGCGTTGTATGCTCACGCTTGCTCGGGGGACGCGAAACACCACAGTTGTGCAAGGCCATGGGCCCCGAGATCACGCAGACCGAGCTCGTGCCAGCCTTTGTGAGACTGCTGCGGGACACTGAAGCCGAGGTCCGCACTGCCGCCGCCTTCAAGGTGACGGGCGTCGCGAAGGAGCTTCCCCCGGAAATGTCGATCAAGCACCTCCTGCCCTGCATCAAGGAGCTCGTCAACGACAACTCGCAGCACGCGAGGGGTATGTCCACCCGTCGCTTTTTGTTTGTTTGCTTTCGAAGAGACCAGCTCCTGACCCGTGCGCGCACTCCTTTGACAGCTGCCCTGGCATCTGTCATCATGGGTTTGGCACCTGTTTTTGGCAAGGACAACACCAACGAGCACCTGGTCGATCTCTTCCTGCAGCTCCTCAAGGACGACTTCCCCGAAGTGCGCCTCAACATTATCTCCAAGCTCGATGAAGTCAACAAGGTACGCCTCCACCAATGTTCATCTTTTGCTGCACCGCGCCAACCTCTTTTTCCGTTATTTGCAGGTCATCGGCGTGGAGATGCTCGCCCAGTCGTTGCTGCCGGCTATCATCGAGCTGGCCGACTACAGGCAGTGGAGAGTCCGCCTCGCGGTGATCGAATACATTCCCCTCCTCGCCGAGCAGCTGGTGCGCTTTTTTCCCTCTTCTTTTACCTCCTCTTGTGCGCACGAGAGTGCTCACGGTTGTGGGTGTCGTGGGAAAAAAACAACAACAACAAA